>VZZY01001915.1:22074-91203 GCA_013400335.1 Eurystomus gularis | reverse complement strand
CTCTGCGGACGCGGCCCCGCTGCCGGCCCCGCTGGTTCCCTCTGCAGGTGCGTTAGTGCCCGGCGCGGTCCTTCGTTAGGCTGCGAAGGGACCAGTAATAAATTTACAGGGCGAGCCGCTCCTGCGGTGCCGCGGTTTAACCCACCAGGCAGCAGCTGCAGAGGGGTTCGCTGGGCCCGGCCCTTCGCCGGTCGCTCGGGGCCCGCAGCTCTGCCCTGACCTCCCGGCGGAGCCGCAGGGTTGGCCGATCTCCGCCGTCAGGAGCGCGGGTTTTGCAGGCACAGCCCCGCTCCCCGGGCCTCACCCTTCCCAGGCTTGTGCTCTGGACCAAGGGATCAGCCTGGCACGATTTAATAGTGCTTAAAATACTTCTCCTTAGTTCAAAAGTAGACGAGGTGGATATTTTTATGCCAAGAAAGGCATTTTCCCAGTGGAGAAGTTATTTGTACCTTCTAAACACCAAAGCTATTAACAATAAACAATTCAATGCAAATAGGAGGTATTTATAAGCAGGGAAGTGCTCATGGGAATGAAATTATGAACACAGAGAGTCTCTTCTTTCTGCTCTTAAAATAGTCTCGATTTTATGCACTTTAAAATTTCTTACTAAAACTATTTCTGACATTGTTACCGTCCCTGGTACGGATGGAGCAGGAAGGAGCCTCCAGGCTCTGCTGTGCCACACAAGCCTCCTTCCACCCCTGCGCACAGCGCAGCCAGCGCCAACCCCTCTTGCAAGACCCTGACACAACACACAACCATTTTTAACGTATAAGCTGTGATTTTTAAATGCTCATTTCATACCAAGGAAATGAGTTTTAAGATGCCATGAAACTTGGTGACAAAATTGTATCCTTACAGATAAACCATTAAAATGCACCAGAAGGAAACGCTTCCAGATGAGGATTTGTTGTGCTGGTTCAGCCATCACCATTTGATGCTGCCATCAGTTGCCTGATCACACAGGCCAACACTCAACTCAGCAACATCCCCTCAGAAGTCTTCTTTCAGACAGTCCTGCCATAGGTTCCTGTGGGCCCAGCTTCTCCACTGCCCACTGTGGCGCCACCATCACCTGCTGGACAGAACGGACAGAGATGGCTTCCTCAGGGGTCCTTCCCATGGAAGGACACCACTGAGAGAGCTCAGCAAGGTGCAACTAGCCCCAAAAGAAGCCACACCCAACAAGAAGCTCCCCTGACTGACCAGCTCCTGGTTAATATAATCCTGGCCTTGCCCACCACCCCAACCACGACCACCTGGGTGAGGGCAGAGACACAGAAACACAGGTGGGCCAGGTTCTGCCACTGGAACATGAAGCCAATAGGAAAAACAAAACATTCTGCTGGGTTGCAACTCATTCACAGGTCAACTCCGACTTGAGGCCCACAGCTGAGGCCCCAGCACTTCAGGATTTCATTTGATTTCTTCAAGTTGGGTTCTGAATTATTTTTCTGGAGGGATGAACATGTAGAAAGAGAAAAATGAGTATCCAGATGAAATACCTTGATTACCTGCCAGTGTTTGCAAGAAGAAATAAACAACTACCAATTTGCAAGACTCACCTTTCAATACAATTGCCAGCAATAGTGATGTTTGCCAGGTGACCAGCACTACATGCCCCAGTCTTGGCCTTGGACAACGTTTGAGTTTGGCAGGTCTCACTGACAGGCATCAGAGCTCCCTGGCCGTGCAGGGGGGGACATGGGGAGCTGGGCCCTGCCCATGGGACATCTGCATTGGTGGCCAGGCTCCTGACCAAGGGTGGTCTTACAGCCCTCTGAGATGATCGGACAGGCACTCATATCTGCACTGCAGAACTTGTGCTCAGCCATGATGGCATCAAGTGGAAGAGAGTAACATTTTGTACAGCACAGCCATGGCCTGAAAACAAGCAAAATATGATAACCACAGGATTCTTGTTCTTTAGAACTTATCTGTTCTATTTACAAATTAAAGCATAGGTGACAATGTCAAACTCCCTCGTGGGAGTAAACTGAACACAAATAGAAATCCAGGGACACAAACACAGCTTGACACCAAAGGGCATTTTGCACAGGTAGAGTGCAGCCAACAGCTGCATTCCCTGGACATGGCCACCAAATCGCCCTTACAGAATCAGCTGCCACGTTGTATTTATGGACATGGAGATGTTGGACACCACACTTCATCAAGTTAGAGTGGATAAGCTCTTCTGCCGTGCTGTACACTCCAGACATTTCTAGTAATAAAACCACTCACTCTGATCCTCATGGCTTGTCTTGCCACACCACCACCACCAGCTGCCTTTGGGAGACCAAAGATGTCCAAGAAACCTTCCCTGGGGACATTTACTGATGGCCAGACAGTGCTTTTCAGGCTCATCTTCAGCTCTTTTTGGCATTTCAGGCTGGAAAGGGCACAGTGGGGACAGCACGTGTCTCCTGGCTACAAGGGTCCTTCTGGGCTCAACGGGCAACCTCAAAGCCCAGTGCTCCAGCAAAAGGCCTGCAGGGGACTGGTGCACTGCACCTCTGTGTGGGCATCCAGCCGGGCAAGGAGGGGGACTGGTTTGGTCACTGATAGTTCTGTCAAGTCATCATTAAAGAACTGACTGTCCTTTGGTCCCGTACACAGCACCCCAATTCAGGGATTAAAGTGCTATGGGATCAGGACAGCTGCCCTCTGTCCCCAGCCCTGCCACTAACCCACCAAGTGGTTTCTGCACAAGTTATCCTGTTTTTCTGGGCTTGAAATTTAATAAAACAGGGTTAGAGCAGCAAACCTCCACTGCCATGCACTGCAAGCCCCAGAGGAAGAGCACTGGTTGTCTGAAAGACACAAATGCTCCCAAGTATGTGCACAAAACACTAGTAAATATTTTAACAAGGTATTAAGAGTTGACTTAAAAGGCATTGTACTAATCTATGAAGAGCAAGGCAGATACGTCTACTTACACGTGGGATTCTGGTCTCCTAATAGTCCTGTAATTTTTAGCTAAAGCCTATTTCCAGAGGATTATCCATTGTCTCTCATGGGCATTATTTGTAGAAAGTTCTCAGGAATACCATGAATATTTCAGCAGAGCCTGAATTATACAGAGAACACACCCTCTTGTAGAGGAGCAACTGGCTTATGAGCATGCATCACTTGAAAAATTGTACGTATGTGTTTTAAATTCTCGGTCATTGCATCAGTATCTTCCATGAGCCTTAAATGTTTGAAAACAACTTATGTAGTAATTTCTCTGCTTTTGTTACAATGTTCTTCTTTATGTCTGTACCAGGAGTAACAGAACAGAAATTCTCATAATAAAAAATAAAATTTGGACATATAATTTATCCTTAATCTTGATACATTATAATATATTGTAACTTAAATACTGTATTTATTACACAAAGTAAACTTTAGAAAGAAAATATGCATCAAAGCACAGAATATATGAAATCAAGCATTTTGTATGTTTCAGCCCATGAAAATCTGCCAGTTCCCTCCTCATTTCCTTAGGATGTTACACAGAACCATAAAGGTGCTGGTTGGAAGGGACACTGGCTTAATCTGCTGTCATCAGCCCTCGATCAGATGAGACTTGGCTGTGTCCTGTGTGAAACCTCCAGGGACAGGGACTCACCACATCCCTGGTGCCTGTCCCAGCAATGCCCAGCTCTCCTGGTGGAAAAGACGTCCTTGTGCCAAGAGCAGATCCAGGCTGTGCTCAGACCAACCCTTCACCTTCTTGTAGCCAGACTCAACAAGCCTCCAGCATTCCCCTTGGCCACAGACCCAAGTGCCTCACCATCATGGCAACTTCTGCTGGATCCACTCCAGTATTTCCACATCCCTCTTGAGCTGGGGACCTGAAATGCTCCTCATGTTGCTCAGCAAAGGTATTTCCTATTTGTGGGGGAAGGCCCCATGTCTCTTACCTAACCTGGCGCCCACCAATGTCTCCACAACTTGTGCAGCAGTCACTTCCCAGCCTGTGCCAATGAATGGGCTGATCCTTCCCCAGGGGCAAGACTTAGCCCTTCTCCCTCTTGATCTTTAGCGCTTCTGTTGGTCCAGAAATTTCGTCATGGTCCCTTTGTGCTGAAGTTCTGCTAGGTTTTATGCCGCCCATTCCCTTAATTAGTACCACCTATGGATTTCCCAAGGGTGCACTTTGTCTCTTCATCCAGGATGTGACAAATACATGAAATCCCACTGGCCCCAGCATCAGCTGCAGTCACCGCCGGGTGGCCACCCTGTGAGCCCAGACAGTTGCACCCAACAGTTGGTCCATCCAGCCCAGCCTAGCCCATATCTCCTCAATTCCCACTTGGGAGTGTGGTGGGAGATGGTGCTGGGGTCCCACTTGGCCCAGGCATGTGGGCCCCTGGCTCTTCCCTGCCCTGCAGACCCAGTCCTCCTGCCAGAGAAAGCCGTCAGGCTGCCCAAGCAGCATCTACCTTGGGAAACATGTTGACTGGTCCCAACTGATTTCTTGTCCTTTGGGTTTCTTGTCCTTGTTTCCGTTTGAAAACAGATGCCAGGGCACATGCTCCATGGTTGTGTCAGGACTGAGGTGAAGCTGAGTCCTTCTCCTTCCCCTTAAAGATTAGGTCCATATCACTATTTTCCAGTCACAGTCCTCTCCCAGTCACCACGATTTTTCACAGGTGATACACAACAGCTCTCAGTCACATTGGCCAATCCCTTTGGGATCCTCTGCAAGTCCTCACCAGCCCCCAGATTTGTACAAACCCAAGCGGCTCCCAACCTGCTGCGCTGTCATGGCGAGCGGTCCCTTTCCCAATGGCTCATACACTGACTTTGCCCGCAAAGACTGGAAAAACACATTTCAAGTCCAAAAGATCTGAAATAGGGTTTTTACACTTGAATTACTGAAGGTTTGGAGAGTTTGTGTTACGCTGACATCAGGTATGAAGCTGTGCTCTGCTGAAGCATGGGGCCAGCACTGAGACCGCCACATGTGGGAGAGCAGCAGATGGGACGGCAGAAGATGCATACAGACTGGCGAGTCAGCCAGGGCCTTGCTCAGAAGATGAGCTGGCCTCGCCTTAGAGCAGACTCACCTCTCCGGTGGCATTCAGCACGGACGGATTTTCTCGCTGAGTAAATCACAAGCGGGAAGCGTGACTGGCGATGCTCGCTGGAAACTCGCCCAGCTTGCAATTAGGTGCACGCCTGGGTGCGTGAGGCACCCGTCTCTGCTCTCCAGCCCCCCCAGGCGCCCGAGGCCCCCCGGCCAGAGCCAGGAGCGGCGTCGGGAGCGCCGGGTCTCCAGCATCCCGCACCTCCAGCATCCGCCCCTCCCGCCGAGCCCTGCGTGCGGGCAGCCGAGCCTGAACCGGGGCCAGGGAACGCGTTTTCCCTCTGCGGAAACGCAGGGGATCTGCTGCGTATCACGAGTGCCATCTGCCGACGCTTTCCCAGTCGCTCAGGTGCCCGGTTCTGCTCAGGCTGAAAAGCCAGGAGGAGATGAGGAGCGCAAACCCGCCGCTGCACAGCTGGCGGCACCGCTGGAGGCGGGGAGCGCAGCCCCTCGGTGCCAGCGGGACAAGCCACCAGCTCCCCGCCACTGCTCCGAGGGACGAAGCCAGGCATCCTGCTCTCGGCTGCGGTGGAGCTCATTTTTTCTTCTTAGTAGCTCGAATAGTGCCGTGTTTTGGATTCAGTTTGGGATTTGGCATGAGAAGAATACTGATAATAGGCTGATGCTGTTAGTTGTTGCTAAGGAATCAAGGACTTTTCAACTTCCCGTGTCTTGCTGGTGTGCAGGTGCACCAGGAGCTGGGAGGGAGCACGGCCAGGGACACGGACCCAAACTGGTCAATGGAATATTCCCTATTGGACTGCGTCACGCTCAGGAGGTGAGGGTTACCTGGGAAGCTGGGGCTCTCTCTTTCCAGGATTGTGGTTTGGAGATTTTCTGGTCCAGGACTGGTAGCCAGGAATGGGCTGGGCTTTGGTTGGTGGGTGGTGAGCAATTGATTGAACATTATTTGTTTGTATATTCTATTATTATTACTATTATTGTTATTCTTTTAATGTTATCTTATTTTGGTTACTAAACTGCTCTTATCTTGACCCATGAGTTTTACTTTTTTTTCCTTCCAATTCTTTCCCCATCCCACTGGGACTGAGGAGAAGTGAGCAAGTGGCTGTGTGATGCTTAGTTGCTGGCTGGGGTTAAACCACACCACCAGGTCATCTCACAGCTTCACTGCTGAGGTCTGTGCTAACAAAGGGGTTTCACTGCCCTCACAGTGGATCCTTGTATTCCAAAAGGTCAATTTGTCCTACAGAGAGAGCAGCCAGTTGCCAGCAGCATGCTTGCTCAACAGTGACTGCGTGGCTGGCCGGGGTACAGGGATGATGCCTGTTTTCAGCTGGACCCTGCACCCATGCTGTGAGCTCTCAAGACCCAGATACCTTGAGCAGCACTGGCATTCCTCCTGTGGAAGCAGAGACTCCTGCCCTTCATGCCTCAGCCTGCCTCATCCCTGATGCCACACTTCTTACACTGTGGGGATGCTGAAAGGAGTGACCTACTCAAAATGAGTTACCTGAGCTGGTTGCCCTCACACTAGGAAAGTTGGTCACATGTGCAAAAAAGAGCATCGAATCGTAGGGTGGTTTGGGTTGGAAGGGATCTTAAAGATCATCTAGTTACACCGCCCCTGCCATGGTCAGGGACACCTCCCAGTAGACCAGGTTGCTCAAAGCCTCATCATCCAGCTTGGCCTTGAACACTTCCAAGGATGGAGCATGCACAACTTATCTGGGCAACCCGTTCCAGTGTCTCACCATCCTCATACTAAAGAATTTCTTCCTAATACCCAATCTAAATCCACCCTCTTTCATTTTAAAACTGTTAAAGATCTTCTTTACATCACTGTGCAGCATAAGCAACGACCAGGGGAGCACAGGTGAAGGTCATGGGGGAGCAGAACAACTTGCTGTAAGCTGGCTGTGCAGAAAACCATGAGACCTTGGGACCTTGCCACAAGCCACATGGCAGAAATTTACTTCAGGTCCTTGCTGGGTTGAAAATGAGATCCAAAACATTTACCCTTGGTTTCTGCTGCTGTCTGCGCTCCCAACAGCTTCTTGAACCCATTCATTGATTTCAGCCAGGGCTTGAAAAGGGATCATGGTCTCAGGTGCAAGCAGGCTGCCAGTCTGGCAGGAAAGGGTTGATGGTCAGAGATCAAGGCAGGAAAGGAGAGGGGGACACCAGGAATCTTCCCTGCAGGCACCAGCAAAGGCAACCCCAACACCCCATTCAGAGGAGCCACTCTCCCAGCAGTGTGAGGATGCCTTCCCCACCTTCATGGGCCCTGCCAGACACTAGCACTGGGAGCACAGAAAGCAGCACAATAAATGGTCTTTGTACTTCCATGGAGACAATGGAATAAGTATTAAAAATGTAAAAATTGCTGTGAACCCTTCTGATGGGCATATCCTGTATCCATATCCATTAGACAACCCTAGCTGCAGTGCCATTAAGAAGCATTTTTCTGTTTCAATTTACAGCAGTATAACTGAAAGACAAGATTCTACCCCTTGGAGCACTGGGGAAACTCACCCCATTCCAATTTTAAAAAGACAGCTTTACCCTTCTGCAGAATAAATCCATTTAGAAATTTGGAAACACTTTTTTCTTGGTTTTCACATCTCTTTTGCTGTGTCAGGAGACTAAAACCCATTTTGGTGGTATATATTCCAAATAGACTTCCAAAAGCTGAGTATTGTGCAAGATTAATGCGCTTGGATAAAAAAATTTACATGCTGAAAGCCCCTGCGGTGCTGCCCAAGGAATACATCAGTTAGAGATTTCTTGCTGTATTTGGGTTCTCGAATGTGAAACATTCAAGGAAAAAATACCAGGAGGAAGCACAGTTTCCTTATAAACATAACGGATGCACATGTACAGAAACAAATTTGCTGTAGAAGACACAACAGTTAATGGCTGTTTTGAAGTCGATGGGTTTATAAACAACTTGTAACAAGTCTTTCAAGCCCGGCATATTGACATATTTCCATTTGCGTGTGGGACACCTCAATGAAACAAACCCAAGTTTGTCAGCTGATAATGGACAAAACTCTCGCAGTTGTCTCTTACTGAAAATATAGGTGCAGCACTAGTTAGTGTCACTCCGAGCATGTCTGGGAGATAGATTATTTGATTTTCACCTCTTCCCTGAATGGATCACCCCAACAGCATGACTGGATTAAATTCAGATTTTTTTCTCAGAGCGAATGCCACCCTTCTGACATCAGCCACCCAGTCCCATTCTCTGCTTCCCCAGTGCAATTTAAAGCAATTCCAGGCTTGTCTCCTCCAATTCCCAGCAGGAACATGTGCTCCAGTGCTGTGTGCCTGTAGGTTGTAGTCCACAGGCCTCCCCCAACAGTGCAGAAATGAGGGAAAGTCTGCTGGATTTAGCGCGACTGTGATTCACTCCTAAAAGTGGCTCCATCCTTACCCACTCTACTTCAGAGCATCTCTGTGTGAGACTCCTCAAGTTCTGCAGCCAAGCTGTTTCTGAGGAAGGGACAGCACAAAGAGGGCACGCGGCACCTACACAATCCAGCCCCCATGAACAAAACAGGTTAATGAAGTCAAATTACGGGTACTTCCACATTTTCAGTATCACAGTAACAAAACGAAACCTGTGTTACTGATGGTACCCTGAAACTGCCTGAAACCTGCTCCATTTCCATATGTGTTATTTCAAGTAAAATAAGTAATTAAAATTCCTAATTGGATTACCCAATATGTGACACAGAGCTAGTGAAAACTTGTGTTAAGGAGATTTGACAAAGTTTCTATTCAACGGAGAAGATGAATTTGATTCCTTAGGTTCCCCACTTCTCCCAATTCAAATGGATTTCATAATCCTATTATCACCAACAAAATTGCCAAGTCATTTTTAATAAAATTACTTTAACTAAAAAAAAACTCCTGAGATTTATCCTTTTTTCTAAAATATTAATCGAGATTCCAGACACTATATGCATGTAAATAAGATTTTTAAATGCAACTTTGAACAGTATATGCCATTATATGTTGTTTTCAAAATATCCGCATGTCTTTCAAAGGGATTAGAAAAGAAAATTCTTAACATTTGATTAATCAAAGAACTTGGCTGCAGAACAGAAATGGTTCCTTTCCAAAGTATTACATTGATCATTGGAATTTAAAATAAAGGTTGAATGAAATGTGTAATTTGCCTTTATTCAGCGTTACTTTTCTTCACATTGGCCTTTGATCCATTGGTATTTCTGTGCCATGTAACACCCTAAAAATTATCCTTCTCTCGCTTCAAACCCTCAGTTTAGATTTACACAAAAAGCAGCAACATTAGGAAAGACCTTGACATCTTCTGCATCTGATTTGATTTTCTGCTTTTTCTGTAGCTTCTGTGTATTATGGAAGATAGAAAATAAATGTCATAACCAGTGGTGAGTTAATTATTACAGACTGCGAAAGGCTGAATTCACTTGTACCGAATGAGTGCAAATTATACAAGACCTTTGATTGTGATTGGTTGTCCTTCCTCAGCTTTCCCTCTGTAGGTTTAGTCTTCTCACTTGTAATCTTGACTCAGAAGTCTATTCGTGTGTCCATCCTCATTCTTTAGACACAGAATAAATCAGGTTCTCCAGAAAGCCCCACTTTAACGTGCTCTGCGAGAACATGCTAATCCCGAGGTGAAGGGATCTGAAATAAAATACACATACATGCAGAGCAGAGTTACAAGAAATAAAAACACACATACATGCAGTTACCAGAGCAGATTTTTGGTTTACAGAGTTTAGCATTTTTAGAAGCCTTGTGAATTATTTTGATTCAGAGAATTTAGGGATCAGATTAAGATTTTCATATGCATTTTTATACAATTACATGAAATGTTTTTGTGGTTTGGGGTGATTTCTTTTAAACTGCAAGGTAACCCTGTGGGGCAGAGACAGCTCCTCTGAGCACTGGAAGAGCAACCTTCCACTCTGGGGGTCCCAGCACCCCCCGCCATCAGTGCAGCTCGGCCACCTCCTGGCCACCCATCATCCCCTGTGAAGCCATCTCCCCTTTGGTCACCATCACATCTCACACCCCTCCCTGTCCATCCCACAGCACCTCTTGGCAAACAGACCTGGACCAGGATTTTCAGGTGTTGCACTTTTTTTCGGTTTTACATTTACAGGCAAGATAAATAACAGTGTAGTTAGGAAATGGATACTTACCATACGGCAGATGGCCTCCAAAACATACATCCCAGTAATTTGACATATGTTTGGTATGTGGTCCTGGGTGAGCTTCCCTTAGGGCTGCTGCAGGAGAGAGGATATCACATGAATCTTTCTGACCTTATCACTGTTGATCTGTGAAACTGTAAACTTTAGGTAAAACAGGGGATGTAGCATTTCCAGTCACCAGGAAGAAATGCTGTGGGTTTGCCAAAGCTGCCTGGCTGACACTCGTAGATGAAAAGAAAGTTTTAATTTTTTGTAGCATAGGCTGCCCAGTTTCAGGCGTCATGCTCCAAGCCTACCAGACAACAGTTAATTCAGCACGCTTCTGAAGGTGATGGCATGTCAGTGCAGTGACAGCAGGCAAGAAGACAATGCATGATCCAGTCGGACAGGACTACGAGATCCAGAAGTTTTGTGTCACTTCATGTGCAGCAAAAAGTGGCTCTACAAGGCGTTACTTGTCTGCCGTGCTCTGCAAAGCGTGTTACACGCTCTGATGGTGAGAAAATGGAGCAGCTAATGGCATTCCCATGTCTTAGGGAATTTGTTCTTCAACTCCTAGACAAGTTTATTTATGTAATTGCAAATGCCAGGCTATAGTTAAGATAAGCTGTCATTTTGTTCTAGATCTGATCTATTTTCCACAGGCACACTGAATTAAAAAATTACTATATATTCCACTTGTGTGTAACAAGTATTTATGTAATTCCTTTAGCTGAAAAATGGCTGTTGTTACCTTTATAACTCCCTCTGTTATTTTTCTTAATGAAAATGCCAACTGATCACTAGCTATGACACACTTTGGACAACCAGAGCAAAAGACATTGTGTGAGCAAAAGACATATAGTATCTGCCTTCATACTACTGGAAACTAAGTCAGAATTCCTTTCTAATTCCTGGTTTTTATCCAACGCTCACTAAAATTAAATTGAATGCATTTGCTTGCAACCCTTGACCTGACTGATGTCTGCCCTGTGTCGGGTATCTTCCAGCACAGCTCTAAGGAGAAGCCAGCACAACCGCAGCATGCTTTAAGCGAGCGGTCCAGGACATGGGGATCGGTTCCTCCCTTAACGTTTGCCATCCTCTTACAGGGCTGCGACCTTCCTGCTGGCCTGAAGAAATTCTGAAACAAGGGAATAGTTTCAGTCATAGACCCATAGAATCACTATGGTTGGAAAGGACCTCTAGGATCATCAGGTCTGACCTTCATCCTAGCATCTCCCTGACCACTAGACCATAGCCTCAAGTGCTACATCTCGTTTTTTTAAACACCTTCAGGGATGGGGACTCCACCACCTCCCTGGGCAGTCTGTTCCAGTGCCTAACCACTCTCTCAGCTGCGTGAGCAATAATTATTGTACTTCATTTTTCATACATATTTTCCTCCCAGCCTTTAGAAATCGGCAGGCATACTTTCAGAGCACCAAGCCTGAATTCCGATTTGCACAATCCATCTGCTGAAGCCAAGTTTCTCCTGTAATTAAGTGAACGGCAAGTGGAGCAGCGCTGACCACCTGAAGCCTTCTGAGGCTCTGGTCCTATTGATCTGGGCACTAAGCAGAGGAGAGCTGTTAAAAAGCTGCATGCGTGGATTCATTTCTATGTAGCCAGTCTTTTCTGTGCTCAAACTCATTTCTCTGTTTGGGAAGTTGAACTGGAATTGAAGAGCATGCGTTAAATATTTCATGTTGTGCTGGAATGTATAATTCATGATCAAATCCTTCAGAAAGGAAAAGATAAGATAGAGCTGCAAAAGCTTTAAATCAAGTATTTTCTTTAGCTTGTAGACAGACTGCTTAAAAATGCTTTTGCCCTTTTCTGTTGGTGTTATGAAGAAAATTAGAAAATAACATGCAATAGTAAAAACAGAAACACTCAAAGCAGAATTGGGAAATTATTTGTTATTGTTTGTAGACAGATGCAGTTAATGTTTTATACATGCTTCTCTGAAGGCACTCGCTTGCACTTAGTTCCTCTGAATTCACACTGTCCCTTAGGAACAAGATGTATTGGCCTCAACATGTAAACAGCTCCATGCGTTGTTAATTTGTTGTGCCAACCTCGGGAAGTCATGGGTGGGGATATTTAACATTGCAGACCTTATAGAACAGGCCCTGCTACATTTAGATGGCTATGATGGCTTTAGCAGTCTGAGCCTCGAAGGGCTTGTCCCACTGACACCTGAGATGGTGTTGGTGATGCCTGTGCACGCCTGCGTCCCTGGGAAGGGTCCTGGTCTCCGGTTACAGGCTCTCGCTCAGCGGCCCTGCAGTGCCCAGCATCCCAGAAGCTGCCAGGTTGCTTGCCCTACCCTGGAGGAAGACCACCCCTCTTCCTCACTGACACTCCTGTCAGAACAGAGAGGCTGTAGAGAAGCCCTCAATCTTTTATTTCTGCAAAAAGCAAGCTGTGTTAGGTGTTTCCCCAGGCAGGGATTGCTATTGTCATCATCTAGCACTTGCAGAGCGGTGGTGCTCTGTTTGCCCTGACCTGACCTGTCCCTGAGGAGCACAAATCCTGGTCCCAGTGTCCCAGAAGGACAGATAACACTCCTTGCTGAAGGGCTGGGGAAAGACAGTGAATTGTTTCTCCAGCACATCTGAGACCTTCAATCTTTCCAGTCAATGGGCACCACTGAGAAAAGTCTGGCTCTGGCCCCCCTGCCTTTGCACCCACCCTTCAGGTATAAGGGCAATCTTATCCATGTGGATGTCCTGAGCTTTCTCTTCTCTAAGCTGAACAGTTCCTGCTCTCTTAGTCTTTCCTCGTAGGAGATATGCTCCAGACCCTTCATCATCTTCGTGGGCTTTCATTGGTCTCTCTCCAGTATGTCCATGTCTGTGCTGTACTGGGGAGCCCACCTCTGGACATAGCCCTCCAGGACACCAGTGCTGTGCAGAGGGGAAGAAGAACCTCCCTCTACCTGCTCTATTTGACCACCAATTTTAACAAAAACATCTCAAAGACATCTTTAAAAAAAAAAACAAACCAACAAACAACAAAAAAATCAAAGCAATAAGCATTTTGTGGGGCGTCTTTTTCTCTTTCACCCTCATGTTGGCAAACAAAGATCTTGGATGAGAGGTCTCCAGTCTTTTCAGCCTATAATTCAAGCAATTTCTAGTATAATGAGAACCCTTTGGTGTCTCTCTGAAGCAGATTTCTGAGGAAACAACTTGTTTTCAGAAACTGGAAATGTGCCCAATTGTGGGCACATTTGTGCTCTGTCCTCTACCACTTCTCCAGGGCATGCAAGGTTTCAAATATGCTCTGAAAGCACTGACTGCTGTTCAGCTTCACCTAAAAAGTGTTCTGCTTTGCTCTGTTTCTGTAACGGAGAACCAGATTGTCCACCGGCAGTTCACAGAAGCAGCAAGTTAATGCTGTGGTCCCTTCAGTTTCATGTAGAAAATAATCACAGAGCTTTGACAACAAGAACAATTGACAATTGCTTGTTGTCTCTGTGCTTTCTTTGAAGAAATCTGTATGAAAAACCACCAACCAGATTTTCACACATAGTTAATCACACCTATGAGACACTATCAAATTCTGAGCAAGAGAGGCTGGTGGAGCCATGCTCTGCCCTCCCTGACACAGACACAGGGACAGCTGACAGAAAAAAAAAAAAAAACCCAACAAGATCAAGGCGACCCTGCATCCTTCCCTCATGAGGCTGAAGGCAGGGGCTTAAAGGAAAGGAGTGAATGGTGGCAAGTCCATACCTGGGGCATCAGGGGAGCCCCCTCCTTGCCCACCTTGTCGGTTGTAGTTATGCACCTCTCCACTCCACTGCCCCAGTGTGCATGTAGGTCCAAATGATGCAGGGATCAGACACTCCCTGACCAGCGTACAGATTGTCACCAGTGGGGTTTTGCATGAGTTCCCTCAGACACTGAAGATGCAGCTTCTTGGAAGAGTAGGCATCAGAGACCACGTCTTTGTTTTGCAGATGTAGAAAAAGGTCCCCCCAAAGCCTCCGGCACCGTGCCAGACGCCAAAGCAGATTATCTGTAAAGTGCCACGGGCTATCACTTTGCGTTAGCTAATTTGGTGAGCTTTAGTGACTCCCACACGCTAAGAACTGCAGGAGACATAAATATTTAATACCAAGGCATGGAGAGCTGCTAGCCGCTGAGTCTGGCTCTCCCTTTACATCCCAAAGTGAGGGAGGAAGTCTGGAAATCGGAAGGTAAAATCAGGGCGTCTGAAGATTATTTTGACACATTACTTTTGGCCTTTCCTGTCTGTGTTACACACCAGCCTGAGACGTGCAGTGCTAAATTCCCTGCAGGAGCAGCTTCGTAGGCTGATATCAACCCGGGCTGCCTGGAGGTGTTTCTCAGGGTGAAGCAGGGTGCTGCTGGCAGAGGAAGAGCCTTCACCACCACCTCTGCCATGCCAGGGTGTTGCTGCCCCAGCAGCCGCTCAGTCACTCTTCTCCAGCCTGCCTGCAGGTCAGAATTTGGGTTCAGGTTATGAAGACGTTCACGATGATACTGGCTGCCATATCGCTGCCCTCCAGCTGCCCTCCACAGGGTCCTGCTCTCCTGGGCTCTGGACCAGAGGTCAGCTTAGGCACGCTCCTGTGAGGCCCACAAGCGCCTGCGCCTTTCCCTGCAAACTGCAACAGAAGACTGAACCAGTCTCTCTATTTTCACTTTATTTTAGGGGCAGGTTTGAACATCAGGGCTGTCAAGGCTCTGCTGGTTGCTGCCTGCCTATGCTGGAGACCAGAGGGCCAAAGTCAATGGCCCTTCACAGACCCACCTGCCCATGGTATGGGCAAATTTCTTGGCCACACAGCAGACGCCAGCGGTGGTGGTGTGCTCATCTGGCATGGCATGCAGAGGGTGTTGTCCAGCAACAGTTCCATCAGGGTGAGATGTTGAGGTGAAGATCAGAATTTCTTCTGAGCCTCCAAGACCGTTGAGAGAGCACCATTTGGAGACAACCATTCCTGTGCCCACAGCCATGGGGTCACCTCAGCTGCCATCCCCATCTATGACACTGCGCTTCTGTAGTGAGAGCCCAACATCCCAGGCCCCCTCTGCCTCCTTCCTTTGGACAACCAGCCTCAGAAAAATAAAGTCAGTGCATGAACTGCATCCGAAGAGGAAGAGCAGTGCATTAAATATACAGACAGATCTTTCAAAGGGGTCAAGAACACCAGCAGGCTCTGAAAATGGCCAGTGACATCAGTTAGCACTAAGGTAAAATTAAAAATTTATTGGTGGCGCTTCACACAAACATAAATAAATAGATAAATAGACCTAACAGGAACTGTTTGTGTGAAAGCACAGAATAAAATCTGTAATCAGGAATTCCAGCAAAGGGCACCAGCCTCAGATTCTGGATGAACAGAGAAGGTAGAAAATTTAAGACTGTATCAGAGGTCTTTTATTATAATTAACTGCTTTTTCAAGCTTCCCTGTTGAGATTGCTTTCAACCTGTAAACTCCCGCTCTGCATGAAATGCTAAGATTACTAGCTTTACTAAATGAACTCGGATGCCAAATCCCCTTTCTCCTCTGCTGAAACAGCGTCTTGGACAGTGTTAGCATGGAGCATCCACATCATTCTGCCAGTGTCCTTATCAACCTTTTCTTAGATCTTTAAAACACCTGTGGATGAGTTTACACTTGAAATTGAATAGCTTTTTTCTGCTCAAGGGTGTTAGTGCATTAGAAATGTCAGCCTTTGAAATAGATATCACAAGGCATTTAGTTATAAAAAGCAACACAATTCTATTACCTGACAAAGACAAGCTTAAAACATTTCAGTTAAGAGGCACAGCTGATTTTCACCTAAATACAGCACGGGAAATATACTGTTAGTTGTTTCCCAGAGCCAACTTGTCACAAAGCTGATGCAGTAAAATTGTGCTCACGAGTTCCTGGGGGAAAATTATTTGTTTATTTTCTCCCTTCTAACAAAACGTAAGAACATGTGGTGAGTGCAAAGAGCCACCAAGATAACAGACAAGACTGTGAGGAATTCAAATGCATTTGGAAGAAGTCACAGAGAAATCAAACTCACTCTACTTGCCATTTTATTAATTCTCTGGTAAAGCTGCCGGGATCCCCCACTCTCTGCACATACCTATGTTCATTACTGCTTGAACAGAGGTCACAGAGGGCTTGCTGCAATTCCTTTGCACTGCATGCAGTACTCAGTTATCATTGCATCATCATTCCATAGACACCTCATCATAACTTGTGACACAGACACATCACTGAATTTGGTATAGGGACACCACTCTCATCAGTTAGGTTTAAGTTAGTCAAAAGTAAGTTTTAAAGCAAAGACAATGTCCCTTCTTAGTCAGAGGAGAGCACCAAATGCCCGGATGAAAGCTGCTTATGTCCTGTGTCGCAAACTGCTTAGTGAAAACCGCATTGGTAGTGTCTAGTGATGGCCAGCCTCCGCTCTTCGTATTGCAATCAGTATTCTTTTGCATTTCATTTTCCTCTCTTTGCCTGCTGAGGCTTTGTTTCACCCCATCCATTAGAAGCTACCAGCAAGCCCTCGATAGCCCAGATTTCCCATGCTGTGAGTCCGTGTCCTCAGACCCTGGCAGCCCCTGTGGGTGAGGTCCCCCCAGGGGAGCTGCAGCAGTGAGGAGGAGCGATGTGTTGGTGCTAGCATCCACCCAAGAACAACCATCCTGGCTCTCTTCTCTTCTGGGACACGCACCTTCAGGCTGACTCTGGGACAGGTAGGATCCTGGCAGCTTCCATACTTGTTGCAAAAAGTGAGAATTGTTGAATATTTGCCCAATATTTGCTTGAAATTGCTGGCTTAACATTTAACCTTCCTCTTCAGTGCCTATCCCTCCATGCACATGTGGCTGCACAAGGGCATGTGCTCTGGTCTGTGAGCAGCACATGGCAGGGTCTGACCATACCGTTACTGAAGGTATCTCCAGCTCAGGTGGTCAACACTGTGATGTAAAATTAATGCTGCAAAGGCACGTGGTTTCACAAGGCATGTTAAACTGAATAATCCCAGTGATGCCTGGCAGGCAAGTGTGGAACAGGTAAAATTAGTGCACAACTATTGGCCAGGATAAAGGAACACACAGGAAAATTAGAAATTTATGCACAATTTGCCCTTAGTTTCAGTAAAATGTTCATTGATGCTTGCTTTCAAAATTTTGCCATAGCCAGAAGAAAGCCTTTGTCTCTACCCAGAAGCAAGCAGAGCTGGGAGCAGTGCTCATTTCAGCAGGAGGCTCTAACCTGGCTCCAGGGCTCCCCGGCAAGTGTCTGCCCTCAGAAACCTCTCCCAGCTCAGCCTCAGCTCCACAGCCAGGGACTTCTCTGTGCCAGATCCTACTGAATTTCATGTGTATTAGCACCAATCGAAACGTGGGTGAATATAGGATAGCAACCTCTGCGTGACTGCAGTATCTGGGACCTCTGCAGGGAGGAGAAAAAAAATGGTCTGTGCTGCTCGAACTTCTGTCTCTCAGATGAGGCTGAAGAAACAGATTAGTTGGTAGCATCATAGTAGAAAGATCTTTTAAGTTCAATTAGAATACCAAAATAGGAGCAAAGCCATACTGTAAAGTGATTAATTTTAATGATTGTATATCTCTTGTTGCTATTAGAACTCTAATATGTGCATTGGTATAATAAAAACTATAATTAGCAACAAATATTACGATGTCTAAGTTACTTCACAGGAGAGCAATAGGACACTTTGTCCCTGAACAACTGAATGCTGATGTGGAAGAGAAATGTCCCGTTCTCCATGCCCATGGCAATTTTTAGGTGTCTTGTAGAAATGACCAGGTTTCTTTACTGGTTTTAATTCTCAATTACACTAAGGTTCTGCTTCATCTGCATCCCCAAGGCAGGACAGCAACCCAAGCAGCTTAGCTGTGTCTGGCCAGTCAATCAATGCCAGCTCAGTGTACAAGTCCCTTCTGTGCTCCCCTTCAGATGTCATCAATCATTTATTCACGATGGAGGAGCCAGTAGCTGGAGTCAGCAGTTAGTCACAGGCTGTCAATCTGCCATTTTCATTCTCTGGGAGACCTGTAAGCCCCTTGCTTTCTCCCCAGCTCACATCTTGCAGCAGAGAGCCTTTCCCACCTGAAGAGGCCGTGACGAGGGGTGGCCAGATGCCCTCACCCGGGGCCACCGCTCTGTCCTGGGGAGAGGCAGTGGGCAGGGACCGGGCTGGCACCTGGCTGCAGTGGGACCCTGGCAGAGGGCTCAGCCATGCCGTGCCCAAGCAGAGCAGGTGCCACAGCAGGGAGATGCTGGTGGTGAGTCTGGCGGGTGGCTACAGACCCGAGTGGTCACCCAGCATCTCACTGTCTCTGGGACTCTGTCACAGACACCCCTTGCCCATGGCAGCCACTCTGCTGCACATTCTGTTCTCAGAGCTCACCTTCCTCCCCAGCCTCAGCCCTTCTCACATACACATCTAAGGCAGCACTGGAAAGCACGTGTTAAAGCAAAGTTCAGCCAGCATTTCCCTGTTGTTCACTGAATATGTTTTTTCCTGCTTTTTTCTCTTCTTCTTTTCTTTTGAGAGCACATTTTGAGACACGCATATGGCCTGCACAGACACTGGCTTCCTAAAGAGTTTCGGTAGTGTTAACCTGACCATAGTTTCAGTACACAAAACTGGGAGATGTTACTAATTTCTGATTTTTAGGAACGTATATCCTCACATTACCAGTCTGTTTTTCTGCACACATAAGGATTTTTTCATACCAAATTTGCATTAAAAGCAGGAGGGTAGCCACGAGAAGTCAGTGAAAACCAAGTTAATTGCTGCAACCATTAAGCACTGGTAAACAGAGCCGTATGTAAATGGGAATCCCAGGTTTAAGATCATCAGCATTAGGATCAAGCTGAGAATTTGTGAGTGGGAGGCGAACTACAGAGAGCAACATTCATCAGCCCAGATTCTGACTCGATTGTGATGATACATAACAACATTAATCATCAGCTGTGATGTGGAAACAACAAAAATATAAAGGCAAGCCTACACCTACTGTTAGAATACTTGAGAAACTTTAACAAGGCTGAGACGTCTCTGAAAATAATGTGCACAGGTGTGTCTTGAATAATAGGGAGGATTTGGGATGTAATAAACTGTGATAAACTGATAATATAATTACCAGCGTTTATTCAGCAATCAGAACTGTTGTCAAACATTGATGCTTTGTTTCTTCCAGGGTCTTGACAAAGAGATTGCCAGTCTTACAGGGAAGGGAAACAAGATGTCCACAATTTAATCCAAGGACTCCTTCTGCCTTCTCTAGTATTTGATTGAAATAAATGAGGACTGTTGTGTTCTGCACGCGCTGCTGACCAAACCTCACCTTGTAAAGAAAATACTTCCCTAAAGCCCACAACATAATCATTTGTCAAAATAAATAAATCTAGACCTGTCTGTGGAGGACCTGCCTACCTTAGTGCATGTTCAAAATGCTGTTTCTTCCTTTACCTCCATTTAGTACAAGACCTCTTTGTGGGTCTCTGGCTTGGTAGATCTTAAATTAAGACTAGTAATAATGGGAAGAGGTAGAAGAGAGAGCAAACACCAGATTTTTACCCAATTGTTTTACAAACACTGGATGAAGCAGAATCTGGGTGCTGCTGACCACTAGGTCCAAAAAACAAAGTCCCTTGGAGCAGTCCCTGTGTGCAGAGACACGGGGGGCAGGTATGAGCCCCTCCACATAGGGGCAATGCCAGTGATGTTAAGGCCATTCCTCCACTGGCCCGAAGGAGCTTCGTGCCTTCAGAAAATCACTGGTAGTCTTTGCCATACCCAGAAGAGGCTCCGTCCCCAGCTCAGGAGCAGCCGGGCAGAGAACGTGCAGGCTCAGCACACATGGGAAAGGTGCTGGGCTGGCCAGGTACGGGGGAGGCACAGAACACCCCCCACAAGACCTGTGCAGCTTTCGCAGGCTCATCTTCCCTGCTCTTTTTCTGGGACATTTCACACCAAGTAGGGCCAAATATGAGGAGCTCATTATACCCGCAGCCCATGCACCACAAGTCCAGGCTGCGCCCTCTTGGGCAGCTGTGCTGGGTGCTGGGACTGGGGGTGTTGGGGTGTACCCTGGGGCTGGGGGTGCTGGTGTGCAGGGGAGCATCCTGGAGCCCAGCCCTGCAAAAGACAAGTGGTTTGGGGGAAATGGCACCGTTTCAACTTTCTGTTGTGATGAAGAATTGTGAAAATCTGGGGCAGCGCAGAGCTTGCGATCACTGGGAGGAATGGCTACCAGCAAGGCGTGACTGAAACTGCAAGAGAAATGCAAATCTGCTTAATAGGAAACGGTACAATCAAATGATTTAAGAATAAGAAGGGACTGTTTCCATAGCAACAAAAAGCAAGAGAAAAAATAGTCAATAAAAATCCCAACAGTCTCTTCCACATTAAACTGATTTTCCCCAAATCTAGACCAGCAATAAACTGGTTAGTACCAGAGAATGAAGAAAGCTTCCTTTACTAAACATTTCAGAGAATGCTCATCTCGTGAAGTGGAAATAGAATATTTGCCAGTCAACCAAAAATGTGCCTCACTTATTAAGAATACATTGATTTGAACAGTGATAAGCAGATATATCATTATTTTTATTATTGTAATAGGAGATAAACCCAAAACACACTTAGGGGTTGACAAAGAAACATGATTACTCCAAGAGCTCCGTATTTGTCATTTGCTAAAAGCATCTTGCAGAAAAATGTGGGGGTTTTGTGACTTGGAAATAAACCCTATATTTTACTTAACTAATATCTGTAATTAAAAGCAATATCTGAGTAGTCCACTGAAGGGCTTATTTTCATTTCTAAGTATGCATCTTCTCCAGCACAGCTGTAGTCCAGCCAACACACAACAAAACCATCTTCTGTCTATTTCTGTTTGGTAATTAATTTATTATTATGACAATCAGAGAAGCGGTTTATGAGCACAGCATGGAAATGCATACCAGAAGAGTAATTTTCTTCCATTTCTATTACTTCTGCAATGAATATGCATCCACTGGCAAGTAACAACAACTAACAGGATAGAAGACAGCAAAACGGAGGAGGGAAAGGCAGAGATAGCCCCTGTCACAATGAGAGAATGCCAGAAACTCAGAGAAGCCACAAGTCAGTGTTGCCCTCAAATTGCTCCAGCACTGGATCTTTTTCTCATGTCAGTATTTCCCTGTCCTAGGCACACGTCCAATGTGAAGGTCTTTCTTACTGCTGATATTTTGATGTGCTCCAGCATGAAACTTTGTAATTAGGAGTCTGGGAAAAAAAACTGGTATTGGGTATTAGCTGCCAAACCTGAGAAGGAAAAAGAATTTGGATGGAAACAATATTTTTCTCACTGAAATGAAAACCAGAAAGCATTTCTTTCATTTTGAGAGAAACTATCTCTTCAGCTTAAACCAGAGAGTCCTTCACGACCAGGCACAAGGTATGGAAAGCAAAGGTGATGCCATCCAGCTGCACCAGCAGCAGAGGTGCTCTCCCACAGTCCTGTGTCCCAGGAAATCCATGAAAAACGCCCTCAGCCTGGGATAACCTCATCCTGCCTGGCCCTGGCTGCCCTGGGCTTGCCTCCGCAGGGTCCTGGCCTTTCTGCAGCCCCTTTCTCTGCTGGACTCTGCCCCACAGAGCCAGAGTAGAAACACCCTGAGCTCAGCGCTCCCCAGTAGCTAGCAGAGGAGGGGGCATCTGCTCCCCATGCCAGGGCATCCCTCCCAGCCCATCCCATATTCCAGGCAGTCCCTACTCTGGAGCTGGGTTTCCTGGTTTCTGCTTTCCTCTTTTTTCCTTCCCACAGGCTTCTCTGAGCTGGGCCAGCAGTGAAATGGAGCACAGGAGAGCTGGTGGCCCTGTGCCCTGGGGTGCTGCCCAGGAGCACTGCAGTCTCCCAGCTCTTTTTGCCAGTCCTCACCACTGAGCTGGAGAGGCTGGAGAATGAGGTGCCTGGTCTGGATCACAAGTGATGTATCTGGACTCAGAAAACCCCTGAAGGTCAACACCTTGCCAGGCAAGAGTGCATCAGCAAATGTGTGTCACCCAGTTCACCCAGTTACAAAGGATAGAGACTGCATCCTTCTTTGGGAGCAAGGCTGCCTCCTAGCCATGTGCAATATACAGAGCATTTTTTCTCCCAAAGCAATATAGTTCAGGGTAGTCCTAAAAGGTTCAGACCACCCTCCTTCATCCAGGTCTTACTGCTGTGAGGTAAAAACAATCTTATGCCAGCTCTGCACTAGATTGTACCTTACGTCTTTCTGTGGAATTATGTAGCCCTCAGTGGGCACCTCCTTCCAGCTGTTCTAAGATTGTCATAATTTTTTCTATTTTATTTGAGAAACAATGGGCTGAAGCACACTGAGCTGCTGACCAGCAGCTGTCTGGGTTTGCTTCTCAGGCAGGCAGGAATGCCTTCGGGATTCTCCCTTCCAACCAAATGACTAATTCCACCAGTGGAGCATATGGCACAGACACTCTCTTTTATTAAGTCAGTATTAAGGTTCTCTAATTAAATCAATACTAAATCAGATTTTGCCCATTATTCATATTTTTCTGTTGCCAACCATTCCAGTCCCCAGTGCACAATCTCTAGGCTGTTTCCAGGGTGGGAAGCACAGCTGAACAACTCTCCCTGGCAATCTGAATGAAGAGCAATGAGTCGAGCTCCCTCACTTCCTTCTCCCTCTCTGTCTTACGCCCACATCTCATATGCAAATACGCTCCTATGCAAATACTCTCCACGTATGTAACGATCTCTGTAGCAGGAATCCTGCTCTCATCTGTGTCTGCAGTGCTCCGTACCAGGGTGGAAGCCTGAGCCGTGCCTCCCTGAGAGCCCCCCAGCTCCTCTAGGACCTGCTCTGGGTACACCACAGCCCTGACGTTTGCTCCTGGCTCAGCCACACATCCCCTGCCCCTCTTTAATTTCCACCTTTGGTATAGTCACTGCAGCCATGACTTTGTTCCAGTGTGTTATTCTTTCCACGCGAGACGTTAAGGAACAGGAAGGTTTCCAGGCAGTGAGAGAAGTATTTGATTGTACAGCACAAATACGGAAGAGGAATTCTGCCCGCCCTGCTTCCCAGGGCAGCCCACACTTTCTCTAATTAGCAAGGATGTTCCCACCTCCATCATTACTCTGGCATCCAAGTGCTTTTCAAGCAATTTATGAGGGATTTTATTTCCAGCAGCAGCAAGCTGGTGGTGTTTACCATGCTGGTCACAGACTGTACTTGCTGCAGCTCCCTCAGTGCTCTGTCCAGGAGCAGCAACCTGCTGCAGCTGATGGCCCTGGAAATGCACCGACCATTTGCCAGCTGCTGTCTCTGGAAAGCTGATCTTATGGTAAATATGCTGGCATCAAGTTCTCATCCCATTTATCAGCGCTGGGAGAACAGCTTTGCACAGCCAAGCTTTCTGCATGATCTTCAATGCTTCCATTCTTCACTGTACTGTTTGGTCCTTGAGCTGCCAAGGGAGTGGAGGAAGAGAGATTGAAGTGAGAGAATGTTCCTGTCTGAACACACACTCACCTGCCTGTGCAGGTGGTGGAATAGGGGATGAGTGTTTGGTTTAGAATTAGCACATGTATTAAAGATGCCCTTAACCCAGGTGGACAGCAGCTTTGCGACTGTCTCAGTGGGGTAAACCAGCAACACTTGTCAGAGGGATGGATGGTCAGGAGCCTCTGGCCAGACCCTGAGCCAGATGCAGCTCTGCTTGCACCGTGCACAGACAGATAAGGCAGCCTGCGGAAGTGCAGGAGTGAGCCATGGCCCTGGGTTAGTCATGTCCTTCTCACTGGGAAACTGGAAACTGGGCATCTCCCCAGCTGCCTGCTCTACCCTTTGGCTTACTATCCAAGCATCTTGGCAGTGCTGAAAACTCTCCTCCGACTGACCTGACACACTGTCACCTGTGGTGACCAGTTACACACAGCAAGGACAGCAGCTCTGAGCTCCCTTGGTCACCGGAATGGAGAATTGTGTATTTGCTGCTGCTGAAGTCTGCTTTTATGATTTGGATCATTTCTATCTCCTGTGCTTTCTAAACCTGGAAAGAATGAAGAAGCCCATGTGTGTGCCAGCTGTACCTCTGATATGAACTAAATTAGAAGGTTCACTTGACTTTTTTCATATTTATGATCATCAGAAGTGCGAAGGCATGAATGGACAATTTTTGTTATAGACAAAAAGAAACTGAGATTAATCCCTTGTGAATCAATCATGTTCCTTAAAGTTCAACTCTCCTTTCTGATGAACAATTTTTTACAGCAATAACTGCAGCTTTTTGACCTTTCTGACTGCTAGGCAAGAGGATGAATTGGACAAAAGGAAATAGTAATCAGCAAGAAATGTAATGTAGCGCTGAGACAACTCTCATGGTTCCTTGAACTGCTGCAATAGTTCGGAAATGGCAGCAACCTTGTAACAGGTTTGCAAAGCCCAGAGTGAGACAGAAGTCTCCATCTGGACTAAACACGTGTAAGGGGGTCGTGCCTGTCCCCACGGAATTTTCTCTGCTGCATTCTTGCTCTTGTTGCTCTGAGAGATGGAGGCACACTGCACGAGGGCAGTCGTGGTAACCGGGTAGAAGAGCCCCTCTGTCAGCTGCAGCCCTCGCTTCCCAGCCTGCGGGGTCCTGTTCTTTGCCATGCTCTGCAGAGCTGCAGTTTGCTGCTGTGGTGACACAGTCCCTGAGCAGCTGGTTCTGCATCCTTAGTTCCCAGGAGCTCTGAACCATCTCAGTCATGACTATAAATGGTACTCTTCAAATGGTCCCCAAGAACCAGATACAGTGTTTCCAAGAGATAATTATTATTTGTTCTCAAAATTACATGGAGTAAAACCATTGAAGAATCTTTTGTGCACTGAGTCATGCTCTACTAACCAGAAAAGATAGCAGACAAAAAAAATTACAACTGCACAAATATTAACCATTATCTGTCAACATAGATTAATAGCACCCAAACTTCATTGCCTAAAAGGCTACATTCACCTAATAAAACAGCAGTAGTTTTTATGTGAGACCTCACTTTAATCCTTCTGCATTCCTGGGCTGTTTAGGCTGCCTTGCTTCAAATGTCAAATGTAATCAGTGTGCCACCTTCTGTTAAAACCATGCTTTTTAAATAAAACTTTGATAGACATTTGTCTTACATAAAACTTACCTGTCCACGCAAAGATCAAAAGCAGACCACTGAAGGGAGGATCTGGGTAAAATCAAAGACGTACTCTTTCTCTAGCTGCCTGCTAAGTGCCTTATCCTCAGAGTTCATTTCACTTCCATTACACATCACCCTGTGCAGACATTGCCACCACCAGAGAAGAGGGTTAGGAATTTATTTCTGGAGTTATCACTGGAGCATGGTGTCAAAGCAAGGGCGCATGCCTTGGCTGCCCTTGCACACTTCTGGGGTGCTTTTGCATTAGCCAGGGACCGATGGATGTATTCATGTGTTTATATACTTTGGTTATCAATAATTATTCATTCCTGTCCAAACCTTGGACTCTTCTTTTCAGCAGTCAGTGTGTTTAATGAGAGCAGGGGTGGGGCAGTGCTGCTCAGGGCAGCCGTGCATGGCCATGGTGATGGTCCACGCTCTTGCACACAGGCTGGCTCAGCTCCGGAAGGTGCGTGCTGCCAGCAGCCCAACAGTGCCTGCAGAGTCACAGTTTGCACATGTTGTTGCCTGTTTCCCGAGTGCTGGTGAAGCTGTGGGGTGCTAGTTTCCCCACAGGCTCACACCAGTGTCTGCAGACCTCAGCGAGCACCCCGGGGCTGTCTCAGGAGCTCCTGTCTGGAAGGAGGCTCCAGTGGTCCCCACCGTGCACGGTGGGGTGTGCTGCCTCCCATGTGGTCTCTGAACACAAAAATTAGTTTCCCTTCAGATTAAGCTGCCAAGGAAAGGGTGCATCTGAACTGGTCCACAGGAACTGTGTTTGTCCCAACAGTGGTCTTAGTTTTACGTCATAATTAACTGGCACTTCTGTGTGCCCATTACCTGGGAGCACTGTCAACTAGTCATCCCCCAGTACAGTCACTCGATCAGAACGTCAGCAAGGATTCTCCGGAGCACAGGAGGTTGCTCTCTATCTGTTCTCTTCTCCTGGCTGCGCTCAGCCACCTCTCTGGCATGCACATGCTTGCTGACCACGTTGGCATCTCACTCTCTCTGGCTGCCTGACTTCAGCTTCCACGGATCAGGGGAAAGTGCCTGAGCATTCACAAACAGCTGAAAGGGCTCATGTGGCCTTTCTGCTTCTGTGTGCCAGAGCACAGAAACCCTTCAGGCACAGAGACCACTGCAGGCAGGACTGCGGTCTGCTCGCGAGCCAATAGCCAGCTACACTGCACCCTGCGATTCTGCTCTCTCTCTTTATACATACAGATACATAAATATGCACACCACATACATTTACATGTTTGTGTATGCATGTCCATTATTCCACTGTGTGCTAAGCTACAGGAATACCAATACATCACATCTGTAAACATATCCTGTATCTGATATATTTTGCATAAGTGTGATGATGCAAATGAGTGCAAGGAAGCAGTTCCAAATTTAAATAACCATGAAGTAAGCATAAGGATGTAAATATGTCTCTCCCCTTTGTCACTGTGCAGTAGGGCTGAAGAAGTGATTGTGGGCCATTCATAACGGCATCATCACTAAGCAAAGTTCTAGTTCTGCCAGGCACAGGGAGTGCACACGCTGTGAGACTGCAAACACTGACACCAGTTATAATGAAGTTGAACTTCAGTCATTTCGCTCAGTATTATTTCATTAGAAGAACTGTGCTGTGAAAAAAAAATCCTTAATTAATATTTTACTCAATTATTTTTCTTGGAGGAGATTTGAAATTTATTAAATTATTTGAAAGAAAGAAAACACATCTCAATACAGGTATTGTGTTAATTCAATGCAACACATAAGCTTCCATTTCAATAATGGTTGTTATTTATATTGATCTTTGCAAAACTTCTTAAATCAATAATCTTTCCCAGAGGTTAAATTTTGTCTTAAGACAGAGATGATGTGAAGAGAAATGTTACGTCTCAGACTCCTGGAATATCTTGCAAGCATAACATGAGACACAAAAAAGAGGCAGAGAAGCAGCAATGCTATTTTTGCCTGGAGAAACAGAATTCTGTTGATTTTATTAGCTGTGCAGATAGTGTAAAATTCAGGCTTTCTGTTCAAGTTAGCCTGGCCCATTCAGCAGCTCGATCCTCTGGATCCTTCAGCCCCATGTTCTGCTGGAACCTCTATTTCGTCTCCACCAGAAATCATTCAGAAGAGCATCCATCCATCCACCCATCCATCCATCCATCCATCCATCCATCCATCCATCTATCCCCTCTTCTTTGCATGTGTTTTCATGCACACTGCTCCTTATGGCACTACAGCTGGGCAGTGCTCTGCACCACAGGGACAGCGACTCCACCACCACTGCAGAAGTGAGACCTGCATCCATTCCTCGCCGAGGAGCAGCCCACCAGCGCTGCCCCCATTCCCAGTGCTCCTGCAGCTGAAAGGCAAAATCCCTGCCCACACAATGGTCCCTGAAGAGAAACTCCCAAGCCTTGCCAGGTCCCGGCTGGGAGGGGAAAGGGGACATGTCCCATCATCTCCACAGAGCTCTCCATCTCTAGGGGTATGAAATTAGGCAAGGAAGGCAAGAGACTGGCACGGCTGAGTCAAGACCTGCTGGTCAAGCTAGAGGGCAAGAAGGAAATGCACACACAGTGCAGAGAGATGAGTTTGGTGTTAGACAGGTCCTGGGCCACGGCCTCTCCTGACAAGCATGAGGGCTGGGCATCCCCTCACCTGCTTGAGCTGCACGCCAGAAGCCCGGGTCCAAGGATGGTAGGCTGGCACCAGGCAGGCAGCTTGAGGCAGGACCCCTCAGCATCCCTCTCCCAGACGCCTGCTGCACCCATGGCCACCTGCAGCAGGGTGATATGCCACCACCACAGCCCCTGCGATGCTCCCCGTGCCCTTCCCTCCACCTCGGCAGGGCCTGCAGAACGCAACACCCTGCTGCCTCCGAGAGCCTCCCGGGAGGAAGCCATGCTTCCAGTTAACCAACACAGGCATTTGAAGAGAGAGATTAGTATTCAGATAAAGTACATCTGAAATCACTCCACTCCATAATTATACTTAAATTCATTAGCAAGAATATTGCAACTATAATTAAGTTCCAAGACTTGCATGAACTCCAGACAAAACCAGAACTTGTTATGAAGGATGGCTCCCAGAGTCAGCAGCACCAAGGAGGTAAATCTACACCCGTGGCAGTGGGAATATAGTGCTTAACAGTCTTGAAATCACATTTTTACTTTGGTTTCTTTTGCAACATCCTAGTATAAACTGTGATTTTAATATCTGGTCTCTTGCTTTTTCTTTCTGTCATTGGAAGAGGATTCCTAATATGAAAATGTTCACAGAAAAGCTGTGTTACTCAGTATTAATCTATGTTTGTACCTTTAATGAAGTCTGGAAAGCATCCTAGGGGATTCAAAACCTTGATTTCAAAGTAGATAACTAGATGTAAAACACGTTTTAAAAACTAATTTGTCCCTGACCAGTTGTTCTAGTAGTTACGAAAGATTTTTCCTTTGGTGGGAGCTACTCAATGTAGATTGGATGCTGCCAGGAATTGTCTCTGTATAATACCTGAGAGTTTGGAACTTGGCATAGGAACATCCCAAAGGAAGTGTAGAAGGCATTGCACGTGATGAGGTCTTTAGACCATTCTAGTCTTAAAATGAAGCCTACTCCTTCTGAAATCAATATTTTTCTACTTATTTCAAGAAGATACAATTCCATACCTGTAAGCTATGACACTTTAAAATTTATTTACAGTTAAATAATTTAAAATATTTGAAGAAGCTAACAGTGCAGCAGGGGAAGCAAGCATGAATATGAGAAGCCACTACAGAGCTGTGACCCGGTGGGGATGGCAGCACCCGAGGGGGATGGTTTGCAGCAGGGCTGCAGCAGTGAATGGGTACTGGTGACCCTGGCAGGCTGGTGAAGGGTTCAGGCTCAGCAGAAAGGGGCAGCTGAAGTGGCCAGAGCTTGGAGTTCAGCAGGATTCCTGGAACTGTTCTGGCAGCAAAGGGAAGAGTAAGGAAAGGGAGAGACATTTCTCACTGGGACAGGGGGTGATGGAGAACACAGATGAGCTGGGGGTGCACAGGGTTGTCCTTGCCCTGGAACCCCCTGGCCAGGTCTGCCCTCATGTGATGAGTCCCCCGTGCAGAGCCTGGAGGAGGGCAGCTTTGCCACAGCAGTGTGGATACACCACACAATCACCAGTGGCTGTGTGCTTAAACATGACACAGACAATGAGAACAGCCTGAATAAGTTACACTGTGGGCACAAACTCCCTTGGTGCAACCTCTGGCTGTGTCTACTCTGCCAGAGCATGCAGCTGCCAAACTTGCTGTCCCTGTTCCAATAGACCAAATCTGCACCTGTGCTTTGTGTATGCCATGCATTACACCCCACACATTTGCCAGGCAGCCATGCCATGCTGGGAGCATCTTTGTTCCTGGCTAATGTGCACAGCCTTGTACTAAACCCATCGAATCACAAATGTCCCTGCCAAAAAGCAGGAAAAAAAATTGATGTAGTTCAACCAACTTCATAAACACTTCAAGCTGTTATTTCTGGGGACAGTTTTACTGAGTTTACCACACTAAAAACGTTCTTCCTTCCAGCTCCATGTTGCAGGCATCAGATTAATTTTATGTTGTGTTCCTGGAGGTTTCTGTAGAGGTACCACTGCAACCGTGCTGTGCCTCCAAGACACTCTCTGAGAAGTACGTGGGGACACAGGCTCACATCTTCTCTTGTTCTCCTCAGCAGGTGACACACCAGTATGATGAGCATGGGAGTACATCTTCACAAACTTGTAAGTCAGATGGGCCAGAGAACCTTTGATATGTCATCCTTGCATGTTTGGAAAGGCAGATGAAAGGGAGAAGTCCTCAGCAGAGGCTGTAGTAATAAATAGCAGCAGACCAAAGGGATTTGCAGTAGTTCTGCTAACACCTGGCAAGGTGTGTGTCCTGGTAGGGCTGAGCAGGACGCAGGCAGCACAGGATGGTAGCACAGCTTGGAAAAGGCTGTTGTCCAGGACTGACCCACGTGAGAGGGGCTGGTCCTGCTCAGGAGGTCACCTCAGTCCTGCCCTTCCTGACACCCCCTGCCAGGGCCACCCAAACCCAACCCTTCAGAAACAGGTTTCTGTTGGCTTGTCCCCTCCCAAACAACATCCAGGGACAGCTTTCCTCTGGGAGACAAAACCTACAGAGCCATGTTGTGCAGGTCAGGCTTTTGTGCCGATTCAGAGCTGGTCTTCAGCTGGTGTAGGTGAGGAACACTCCCCTGGAGCTGGTTTCCAGTCATGCACCCTGTAGATGCATGAATGTTTTTGAGGAAAGGAAATAAGTGGATATGTGACAGTGCTGACTTTCCATTTCCAGATGCTTCCTAGAGTACCTGAAAAGGATCTAAACAGGGATGAGATGAGACTCTCCATTTACAGGATTGTTTTCAACTTTGCAGCAACAAACCACGCGTGTGACATCTGTTACACGGTAGTGAAATCCTGCCATTTGCTTTAAAGAAGAAACATAGATAAGTCTCAGAGAGGATGTTCAAGAACTATTAGAAGTTAATTGTTTTCTGGTCTTGTCTGATAATGGCAAATGGGGAAAAGATATTCAACATAAAATCTCAGATAAGAAAAGTTTCCATTACTGTGCACATAACCATAATTTTGCTTGAGAACAATCTGGAATTTGTAAACTTTTCTTTACTTGAGCCATAACTGTGTTTCAAATATGGATGATTCATCTGTTTCTCTTTCTGTTCTTCTGACATCTTTGGTTATATATGTGAGAATAAAAATAAGGTGTTCCACAGAGTCTGAGAGAGTAAAAATTGTACAGTGCCCTGAAGAGATAACCTGTTATCCTCATCAACTGTTATTTAAATGGAGAGCAGTAAATCTTAATCTGTTTTCAGGGAGCCACACACTGCACATCTTTTCAAACAGTTGTGAGATTTATCTGATTCAGCAACACCATTATTAATGAATGTAGGAAATAGCAGCAAATGTCTCTCTGTTGGTCCTCAGATGATGGTATCTCATAGCTGTTGTCAGATGGCACAACAGAAGCATGTTCCCCAGAGATGTTTTTTCATCAAGAAACAAAATCAAATGAAAAAGGAGAGACCATCATTACAGGTTCTGAGATGGAGAATGGGCATAGATGAGCTGACCAGCAGGATGAGCTCTCGGAGGTGACCCCAGTGAGTCTCGTGCTCTGCACGCAGGAATGTGGGGAGCTCTGCTGGGATGAGTCTTGCTGCGCGGGGTCCAATGGGTGTATGCAGCTCCTGGAGAGCCTTGGACAGGCAAGTGTCTGCCCTGGGACTGTAGCAGGGCTGGGCAATCCACCAGAGAGCTGCTTCCCAGCCAGGGCCGAGAGAAGAGCTGAGCAAGGTGTTTCTTGGACCCCAAGGTCAGTGTTGCAAACTATTACATCATGTGCCCTGTGGTTCATGACTGCTTCATGAAGGGAAGGCTGGCGCTGGTGCCATACCCCATGTTGCTAATGCAGTTCCTCTTACAGCCTTTCAGACCCCACCAGCACATCAAGCTTCCTGCCACTGCTCACCCTGACCTCACTCCTTGTCTTCTGCCCCTGTCCAGCACCAGCATGGACATTCCCTGATCCTCACCCAGGCTTTGGTGTAAGAAAAGCTCGTATAAAAAAGCACATCTCCAGCCTGAGAAAGCAGGTTCACAGTTAGCTCCCTGGAGTTTGCTGGGACAGCTTTTACTGAACATGAATTAATCTAATGCTACCATAGGCCTGAACTTCACCTGGGTGCATCTCTTTCTCCACTCCAAGGTTTTGTCCTTGTGGGTAGCCAGCACCCTGCTCAGGTATCCAGGTGGCTGCTGCTGGGTCCAGAGCAGCCCCAGACAGTGGCTTACTACCCAGAAACCCCAGAAGTGGCTTGTGCTCAACACTCATGAGCTGTGCCTCGTGCCTGCTCCAGTGTCACTCCTCCAGGAGAGCCTGGTCTCCTGCACAGCCCAGCCCATCCCAGCTCGTGTACAGAGCAAGCCCAGGTGCAGGCACAGCAGTTCACACACACCTCCAGCTTGTCCACAGGGCATGAGACAGAGAGTAATGGAGTGACGCAGGGAGGGAGAACATACATTTGTAACTGCTGTGTGGCATCAGGTTGAACACAGACTTCTGCCATCTGCATTTTCCCATTAATGACTTCTAAAGGACCTCTAACTCCTCCTTTGGGTGAACACACAAAACACCAAAATGCAAGCGACCCTGAAGCCTCTAGTCAGAGCAACCTCTCTGGTCCCCATCAGATGATACTCTTCAGAGTACTTCTCCAAGCCAAGGACCTGTGTCAAGCGCTTTGTCAAGGCCTCTAATACACATTTTTTTAATCTTTGTTTAATTTGGGTTTAGATTATAAATTAATCACTTTGTCAGTAGAAGGCACTTTCAATCAAACCCACAAGAAAGCTTACACAATGCAGAGCAGGCTAGAAGTACCAGTGCACTAATGGTTGCTTCTGACCAAGCCCCTGGGCATTGTCCCATGTTACATAGTGCCCACACAGCCAGGATTCCCTCAAACCTAAGCAGGTCAAGTTGTGAATGAAGAGTGAAAACGTGACCATTTTTCTTAAATGAACAAATGGCTTCTAAAGAAGATTTCGGCCACCAATGCTTTTTACCCTTGACTTCTCCAAAAGCATGGAGGACTGGCTGCAGTGAGCACAGTGCCATGAGGTTCTGCATCTTCTGGTTCTTCTGCTGCAGGAGCATCAGGCTTGATGCTGCTGCTCTTCCTGGGGCTCTCCTGGTTTCTGAAAATGCTCCTTCCCCACCACTGTCTTCATGACCTTCATGGAGGAAGTTCAGTAAATGCTCTGTGGCTGGACCAAGTGAGAGACTTTCTTCCATTCTATTTTTTTATGGCTCATGTATCTAGCATTTGTTCTGAAAGTCTCTGCATATATACATATAGTATATTTGATATATAAACCCATATAAATACCACTGGCATATAATGAGGCACTGAAATTAATACAGACTATGTGTTTAGTGCTGCTGGATCGTATTTAATCAAAACTCCAATTTTACTGGTGATAAGGAAGAAATTTTTATTGATGGAGATATAAAATATGAAAAACTGCCTCTCATAAGGAGGCATTAAAAAAACCTAATTCATAGAAAAATCTAGCTTAGGAAATGCATTACAATAAGAAAAGAAGAAGGGGGAAGAGAAAGAGAGACAGAGGGGAAAGGAGAGAGAAACGGAGAGAGCACCAGAGGTGGAAACGTGCATAGATTTACAATGCACTGCAGAAAAAATATTCTCTGCTACCTCTGTAGAGAATGTTGTACAGTATTTGCTCCTAAAGCAGGTCTTTAGTGATGAACAGAGCTGAGTGAGCGAGCCGTAATGAATAATTCATTCACCGTATCACGCTTCCCTTTCTCTGTTCGCAGACTGACGTGCCTTTGACCCAGCTCTGAAGGAGCAGCATGGGGAAGGGATGGCTTCGACGTGCCAGAGCGTGGGCAGCATCTCAGGGATCCAGGACAGCCTACAATCCTGTGAAGTATATTTTGTTGCATTATTATCACTCCACAGAGGAGATACACAACATTTCAGTGCAGCATTTCCCAGCTCAGTCACTGCTGGTATTCCCTTGTAGGGCTGTGCCAGGAGAGGGGTATTTCACAGAGAAGCAAAGCAGCTGGGAATGCTCTGGTGTAACTAAATTATATCTGCACCCACTACAAAACCAGGTGCTTGGGAGAAGATTTTGGGGCTGGGAAGCCTCAGGCAGATGCCTTGAATGCAGAAGTATCATCTGAAATGACCTACTGTGCTGGAAATGTTGTGCAGTAGCACAATAAACTGTAATGTTTGACTAGGCAGACGGGTGCCCATTTTCCACTTCAAGGCAGGTAACAACACCACTCTGAAATTGCATTTGCACCCATTTTCATTATCAGTTCCCTACTCTGTACCAAAGATTTTTGTCGGCACAGTCACAGTTCAGTAGTGGCACTCAGCTGGGAATGAAACATAATGAAACAGAGGGATGGGCAAGAAAGGTCAGTGTGCAGGTGTACAAAATGCACCAGGCTGAGATGCTGATGAGAGAGGCAATATTATTGCTGCAATTTGGCTGGTGAGAGCTGGAAGCATCCAGCCTTGTCACAGTGGTTGTAACCTGACTAATATCTCCCTGACCCTTGCAATTGCCACCCCGGGAGAGCAGGACCCTGGGGATGCATGTGGGGGTAACTGCCACCAGATTTCCCTTCACAGCCTTGGTGGCATTCTACCGTGTCCAGCTTTGAGGTGGTTGGCCTCAGTCTGCCTGCGAGGTCAGCCACAGCTACTGCCGTGTGGTCTGACTGGGAGGGAGGCACCAGGAGCAGTCACAGGGGGTGTGCTTGCCTCATCCTGGAGCAAATAAGAAATCTTGTCTGAGATTTTTCCATGACAGAGCACACTGTTTAAGATATTAATTTCCACAGAAATATCTAATTCAAATGTGGGAGGCTTTAGTGACTCTATATTCTGATAAACTATAAGACTAACTTCACCCTTGTAGCTGGCAGGAATGTGTCGTGCATAGCAATAGGAATGTTTGATGGAATATGTTGATGGAAACGATGAATCCCTGGTGAAATCAGTGGAAGTCAGTCTATTACCATAGCAGACTGCAAACAGTTTCCCCTAACATGAAGTACAATGGCAGCTGTAGTCCTCTCACCGCCAGTGTGAGTGGGACTGCTAAGCGTGCTGAGAGATGAGCCCAAGGGCAGAGAGATACTCCTTCTATAGCCAATGGTGGTGACCAGTGGTGGCAACTTTCTAGAAAAGTATTCACTTGAAAGAATTTATGATAAGCGGCTTGCATATGATTATTTTCCCAACAAATTTGACCTTTGAAATAAATTTTTTAAATGTCAGACTATTAGTTATTGAAATATCAGTGCCAGCAGAGCATTCTGATTATGTCAGAAATCACGTCTGCTCAACTCAGTCTGACACTTCTTTTATCCATTCTGCAAAGATGAACCCAAGACAGCATCATTCCTCCTCTGTCCACTTTTCTCCAGAGGCGCTCAGTGTGGAATCCACCTATCCCAAGACTAGGCAGTTAACAAGCCCATTGGGCAGTGCATCATGCCAGGACAGCCCTCTGCTTTGCAGCCGTGGAAGGACTCCAGTGTGCGGAAAGCTGCTGCACAGTTTGTTCACTGTGTATAACCTCTCCCACCAACAACAGTCTCTGCCATCTGACTTAAAAATACACTTTCTCATTTCAACCACCTTTCAGAGGACCAAGTGCCTTGCAGGATACTTAGGTGGTGTCACTGAATCCTGCACAGTTGGTGAAGGTTTCACAACAGGTCTTTATTTGGTAGATTAAGTACTTTAAGCACTGAAGCATTTTGCTATGTCCCAGAGCAAACACAGACACTCAACTTTGGTCCTCCAGTCCTATGCCCACATCAGCCTGGTTGTGTTTCCTTTTGACTGAAGGCACTGATTTCATTCAACAATGATTTTCATTAACGGTTACTGTCAATATCTCTCAGCTTTTGCTTTGGCTTTTCCAATGGCTTGGATTTTTTTTGCATGTGCTAGCATATTTATTATGTTCCTTCCAAGTAGGAACATGAGAAGCGTGTGAGTATCGCCAGCACTGCCAGCTCCGCCTATCACACAGTTCTGTCATGTACTCCTGTGAGAGCAGAAAACCTCTGAATTTACATTAATATCATGGGAAATGTATGAAATATATCATCAGCAATTCCCAGACTTGCAGGATGCATTTAAAATACCTAAGGAATATTTTTCCCTGTTGTGTTTTTTTTTTCCTGAGGGCAAATGTCAGTGCCAGTTAGAGTCATCATAAATAAAAGTATTAATCACAGATGCTTGTATGCCAAGGGCAGATGAATAAAAACGGATTTGCTGAGTGCTGAAAGCAGAAATAACAGATGTGTAAATTACTTTTGAAATTTTCATTCTACTTTAAAACAGAAATATTTATTTTATTACTTTCTGCCTTGGCTGGATCATACTTGGCACAGAGCAGCATGTCTGTGTGGGTGCTGGAGGCAAGATCCCCTCAGCTGCACCCCAAAGCTTGGGGCTGGTGAGAAGCCTCTGAGCATGCAGCAGAGCCCTCAGCCCCCAGGATGTCACTGTACAGAGTGGTGCCTTCCCACCCACCTCCTTCCCAAATGATGACTTTCCAGGAGGAGGAGACACCTTCCTAGGGTGATGGTGGGGTTCTGCTTGGGTGCACGGCTTTGGTGAGCACCAGCTGCAGACCCTGGGCTGTGTCCCCCAAGGGGACTAGTGTCTCCCAGCACAGCCTTAGCCCATGGGGAGGGTTGCATGGCCTGAGAGATGGGACAGAGAAGCTGTGTGTGTGGCCAAGACACGAGGCAAGGAGGGACAGAAGTGGTGGGAGGTCAGTGGGTGTCCTGCTCTTGCTCACACATTCCCATGCTGCCATGAGCCATGCATAGGGCTCTGTTTTGTGCAGGGAGGCAGTTAGCGCTGCTAAGGGCACATCAGCATGTGCAAGGGCAGGGATACTCCATTTTTTGGTGGGAAAATCCCAGTGATTGCAAACTCCAGGCTCTACTTAGCTTCACTGGATTAAAGACAGCATCTTCCCCCTAAGAGCCCTTGTGAAGGACACTGCCACCTCAAGCAGAAGTGTCAGAAGAAAGCTGAAAGGTAATATCCTCAAAAATCAGATTTGTCAAAGACTGAATTCACCCCCAGTCCAATTTAATCCCTGGCAGCACAGAGAGACAAATCTCAAAATTACCCATCCAGAGAGACAAAGCTCAGGTCTCTGGAATATATGGCTATGAAAAAAGATCAAAAGGAGCTGCACAGAAGACCGGGAGTAAGTTCCTTTCACCTGATTGAGTTTCCTAATAACAATGGAGAGGAGAATAACAACAATTCAGGTAGAAAGAGAAGATTTTATTAACCTTTTCCTGAGCTTGTCTGGCAGACGTACTCATAGCATCAGTAACAAAGCAGAAGGAAATGTAATTGAGCCAACTCTCAGGCAGGACTTACGGGGTAAGTAATCCAACTGCAATGCCCCAGCATCATACAAGACACACCAGCTTTCTCCGTGCCTGGCTCTGACTGAAGTTTCAGGCAGAACAGCCAGCCTGAGCGGGCACAGAGGAAACGCAATGGTGCCACACTCCTGTCTCGGCTGCTCCAGTGTGCCAGTGCTGCACTGGGCATCCCAGGGAGCTGGCTCCTGGCTGTGCCACCAGACACTGCAGAGACCATGGTTGGGGAGGAGCAGCTGCTGAGCATTTTGCTGCAGCACAAGGAGCTCCTAGAGAGAGAGGGGCACCCTGTTAGTACCTGTGGTGATCCAACTCCACAATAATATTACTTTAGTGTTCGGGAAGTAAATGAAAACGTCCTATTACTACTACACAAAAAAGTATCTGTGTAGTGACCTCAAGTTTCAGCAAGTACTCCAGGATTTCCTTTTGAATTATTTCCAAAGTTATGCCAATAAAACCTCACTGATACTGTGTTGGCCTCTACTCAGAAGCTCTTCATACATAAAAAGAACTCTCATAGTAAAACCCCAAATCAAGGCACCTCTTCCACATTCAGAAGACATTTATCACTACTTGACACTAACTACTTCAAAATAAATGCGCTTCCAAGGAAAAAAAAGATATGTGACATTTCAATTTTCTGCTGACAATAACATAAGAGATACTTTCCTGGAAATTTTTGCTGATAGCTAACAGGGCCAAACCCATCCTATCTGCATTTCCCTCTTTGTGAATTTCTTTCTTTAGTGATTAATTTTGTATTCTTTTTTTCTTACCTGAGAGGTGGGGACCAGGACTGAGAGCCAGCAATGCTTTCACGAGTAATGTATTCAACAGTTGACAGGCAGAGATGATTATAGATGTCCTTGTTATTCCTTTCTTTCAAAACACTAATTTTTGTCAGCAGGCAGCTAAACACCACACAGCCGTTTGCTCAGTCCCCCCCCAGTGGGATGGGGGAGAGAACAACAAAAAAGGTAAAACTCAGAGGTTGAGATAAAGGCAGTTTAATAGGACAGAAAAGGAAGGGAAAATAATAATAATGACAAAAGAATACACAAAACAAGTGATGCACAATGCAATTGCTCTCCACTCACTGACTGATGGCCAGCCAGTCCCCCAGCAGCAATCAGCACCCCGGCAGCAATAAAATTCCTGCCAGTTTATATACTGGGCATGACATCACAGGGTCTGGATCGTCCCCGTGCTCAGCTGGGGTCAGCTGTCCCGCTCTCTGTGCAGGGCAGGGCAGGGTGAGGAGCTGGAACATCCTTGACTTGGTGTCAGCGCTGCTCAGCAGTGACTGAACCATCCCTGTGTGGTCAACACTGCTGCCATCCGATATCCAGAACTCAGCTCTGAACCAGCTGCTAGGCAGAAAATTAACTTTATCCCACCCAAAACCAAGACATACAGCTAGAAAAAATCTACAATCCACAGAAATGTCTTCTATTTGAATTTTTCTACTAGCGGAAGAAATGTAGTAAAAAACTGATGGTTTTTACTTGAAAAAATAATCATTTGATCCCAATTGCTTCTGTTCTGTGTATATGTCTATCTACGTAGTTTGCAAGTAGATCTGTTCTGAGCCAGCTAGTCCTGCCTGCATTAGCTTTTGCTTTTCTTCTGCTTTAATGTGACAATAGTACTGTGGTGGCATTAGCAGTCAAGGGTCTGCTCACAGGAATAAGAAGTAACAGTGTGATTTTTCAGCAAAGTGGTACACTGGGGTCTCATTCCCAAATTCACCAGCTCTGTAGTCATTCCCTCTCTGTGACAAAATTTGTCTCTGAGAAATATATTGAAAGAACAATTTTTGACAGTTCCTCACACACATGCTAGAAGAGTAAGCAGGGATATATTTATGGATTTCTCTTCCATCAGCACTTTCAAGTTTATGAAAGTTCAGAATATTAGCGTAAGGCTTATGCCTACAGTTTTTTCTTTTCTAAGACAATATGAAAGGAGAAAGGTGTCCTGAGAACATATACCCCAGTTATAAGCATACAGTTCAAAATGTGCTTGCTCTGTAGTAGAGAGAATGGGGAAAACTGTAGTGAATAAAAATTATTGTAAGATAAAACCACTGGTAAATGCTGGAACCCGGTGCATCCATTTCAGAGGAACGTTGTGACAGCTATTACGTATTGAAATTAATAACCCGTCTGCTGTTAAGAATTTTGTCCAAAGCTGTTGCTTGTGAGCTAGGAATGGCATAAAGATTAATGATGAGCAAAACTGGCACCAGCTCTGGGATGGAGATGTTTGCACAGAGGTGTTAGACCTCTTCTTACCTGCAAGGCTGGGTTGAACACCTGAGTAGATTTGCCTTTTTTTTGCCTTTACTCTGGTTGAGTATACAGCACACTATTTCACACCTGCATGAGGAAGGAAAGGAAACCAGAAATGAGGAAGAAATACACCCAAGCACTTCTGTATCTCAGGAAAGAAAGTATGATGCTGAAATCTGGCAAAGGGTTTTGAAAGAGTGTGAAATGTGTAGTCTGTACCTTGTCAATTCACTTTCCTTGCTTTGTTAGCTATAAAAGAGTGTCTCACTCAATGAACCATCACACACATGTTGTCTGCAGAGCTCCGTCATCAGAGGACACACATAATGTGAGATCCCACAAAGAAGTCTGTTCACTTTTTCATTTTGTTCTGAAGAACATGGATTTTAAGACCAAAGAGGACAATTAAATAATTTTATCTGGTAGGCTGAGTAACTTAAGCCAGAGAATTTCATTTCTGATATGTACATGATCCCGGTAGCTTGTTTGAAGTGTTCCTTTCAGAGGGCTATCTGGTCTTGCTTTGGAGCCTTCAAGAGGTGCAAATCTATTGTTTCCCTCAGTGTCATCGTCAGAGGTTAATATTAATCAGTGTTAAAACTCAGTGCTTTTTTTTCACTCTTGAATGTCATTAGCAATTTCTTTACACCTTTTGCTTTCATTTCAGATTCTTTATATCCTGCAGTTCTCCTACCACCACAGTAGTGACGCCTGCCTTTTTTCTGAGTAAATGTTCATGTTTGTGGCAGCTGTGGGTTTAGCTTTCCTTTACCAAGCCACGGTGCTTCCTGTGTTCAAAAGTACCAGATTTGACGCATCCAGGAGGCTGCAGGTGTAAAAACTGCAATTTGCACACGCAGCTGAATAACTGACCAGTATTGATCCCCAGCTCAATCCAGTGGTCCCACAGTTCTTCCTTTATAGAATCACAGAATCATAGAATGTATTGGCTTGCAATGGACCTCTGAAGGGTCATCTCTAGCATAGGCTACACTTTGATCTGAACTGGCCACGCTGGCCTTTTTCCTGTACTAGTTTGTAAGAACTGTATTCCTTAACCCCACCAAGATCTGCTTCCCTTTTTCTTCCATGAAGCATCAAAATCACAGAACGGTGAAGGTCATCTGGTTCAACCTCACTGCTACAAGAGGGTCAACAGTACTCAGTTGCATCAAAGACAGAGACTCCACAACCTATCTTGGCAACCTGTGCCAGTGTTTGACCACTCTGACAGTTAAAAAAACAAATACCAAACACAAAACAAGACTTGTGGCACTCAGCGAGTTATTATTCAGGAGGTGGCAGCCACAGTTGAGACCAGTTGGTGATGCCAAGAAGGGGACTACTTATCTGAGGCAGAGAAAATAAATTGCCGTAGGCAGCAGAGGGCCAAGAACATGTTGGTTGCAGTAGATTTTATGCCTCTGGGTTATTACAGGCCTGCAGGAGCCATTCCTTCACCTTTAATTCCCAGGTCTGCACAGGCAGCCAAGCTCTCTGGTTTGTACAGCCAAGCTCTTTACAAATCAGGCACAGTCATTTGAAAATGCCACTTATCTTCTATGCGTGTCTCTATAAAAATTTTAAAACTCAGTGTTATGAGCATCAGTGATGTTAAAGAAATTACTATTTCAGACTTAGAAATTGCTTTCTTGCCTGCCAACAAGTGTTTGGCAAGATGAATTATTGGAACTTAGTCTGCTGGAAGAAAGACACCTTTGCTGATAGAGACAATCCAGATTGCTTTACAAAAAAATGATCCACCTTGTTAGAATTCTATGAAGAAAATTCCCTGTTCTTACAGCAGTGACAACTTTCACTACAAAGATTTCTTTTTTTTATCTGCTGTTCTTTCTCTATGCTTTGTAAACTAGCATATTGTTCTGTGTGCCTGCCCTGCAGTGCTGCAGTGCAGCTTGTGGAAATTAATGTTCCTGTATTTTAAACAGTAAATAATAAAAATCCATTTCACTTCTGTTACACAAAACCTGTAGCTTATGCAGGGCCCTAAACCAGCTCACAAGAAGATCATCACCCTTTGTTCACATTGCTGCAGTTTTTTTGGTAAGCATGTGGATGGGTGTGTGCACAGTCTCTCACCTTCCCTGGCATGTTCCCCTGGCTAGCAATACCCTTGCTACCTGTATGTAGGAGGCTCTCGTTTTGTTCCTGCATCTCTGGCTGGAGGGAGAGGTTCAACTCGTCTCCAGTCAGTTTCCCTCTCTGCAAGCCCTCTTTGCTTGTAGACATTTTAGTTTCCCTAGGAAAGCCTCCTCAGCCTCTTCTTCTCGTGGTCACTGTCTCTGTTTTTCATCTCAGGTCTGGCAAGGTTTGGAGTTACTACTAGAAGGAAATGGCCTCAAGTTTTGCCAGGGGAGATTTAGGTTGAACTTTAGGAAAAATTTCTTGCCCAAAAGGATTGGCAAGGCCTGTCCCAGGCTGCCCAAGGCAGTGATGGAGTCCTCATCCCTGGAGGAATTTAAAAGATGTAGAGATGTGGCACAGAGGGACATGGTTTATTGGTGGACTTGACAGTGCTAGCTTTACAGTTGCACTTGATGATTTTAAGGATCTTTTCCCGCTAAATGGTTCTATGATGCACTGTGTGCTGATTTACTTTGCTTTTGTAACTTCATTAGCCACCTTCGCCTCCTCTAGCACCATGCATTGATCTGGGCAGTGTCCCCCACTGAACAAGGGCCATGACTGTCCCACAGCTACCCCACAGCCAGGACAAGTCTCAGGTGGAAGCTGATCCCCAGCAAACGATTTAGTGCCCGGTCTGATACAGGGCAGAACCAACAATAAAATTACAGCTTTACACACCCAGGATGTGATTTTCATTGAGAATGTGCAAGTTTTTATTTGTCTCTCTCCAGTAATATGCATTTGTTTTTATGACTATTCTTTCAGTTTTAACAAGAGCTATAAAATATTTAAGAAGATCATGTCTACCCAGACAGCAAAGTGACTCTAAGACTTCTTTAACCTATCTGATGTGCAATTTATGCTTACAAGCTGATAGAGCCAAGGTCCAGGCTGTGTTGGCCTATATACATATGGTGCATGAATGCACATGTCCTGCAGGCCTGCAAATCTGTAAAGACAGAGGAGATGGAATACCTGAAAGACAAGCTCTGCTCCGTAGAGAGAGTTTGGCAGGTTTTCTAGGTGGGTTATCAAAGAAGACTCCAGGATAGCTTTTGAAACTGCTTCAGCAAAAAAACCCTGCCCAAAATATAATGTTCATGGGTAAGGATAGATTGGGCCTTCAGCAACGGGGTCTAGTGGGAGGTGTCCCTGCCATGGCAGTGGGGTTGGAACTAGGTGATCTCTGAGGTCCTTTCCAACCCAAACCATTCAATAATTCTATGCGACAACATGCTATGTTAGCCTTAGCATCAGACAGCCCTAGCAGGGTTTTCCTGAAAGGGTGGGAGGATGGGTGGGCCTCATATCGAGGCTTCTGAATTTCCTTTTGAACTGGTTTTGTCTGCTTCACCTCAGCTGCTGCGAAGCATATTGTAGCCTCTTCCCCTCTTTGGCATGCTGGAAGAGTGTTTGACAAAAGAGTCAGAGGCACAACCATGAAAATACAACTCAAGCAAAACGTCTTAGCAAAGGAACATCAGGATTTTATAAAACATCTTTAAGCCAACCCACCTCTCTTTATGCTGTACCTGAGCTGCAGGAGGCACAAACAGGCACCTTGCCACTGAAGCTTAGACCCCTGAAATCCCTGCTGGTGTTATCAGCTGGTTCAAAGCCCTTCAATAGCACAGCAAAAATCTGGCTTGTTAGGCCATCACTGGGCAGCAACGTTAATAGCCTGTCCCCACAGCTGAGTGCCTCCGCTGAGTTCAGCAGCAGTGACCAGCTCCTCTGCAGCACTGGCCAGTGCCTGGCTCCGTGCTGGGCTGGCAGGATGCTGCAGGACCACATCGTCAGCTGCTGGGCGCGTGTGGCACCTGGTGGCAAACAGCACAGGAAGGCTCTTCTCCTCATGGTCATCTTAGGTGTCTTTTTCAGACTGGAACTGGAAACAACAAGCTTTGTGAGAGCAAAATCTTTAAAAAATAAAAAAAAAAAGGAAACTCACATATGCTTTTAAAATGCCAAAATTTTGTAAACTTTCAAAGTTATTCCAGGCATTTGAAAGGGACAGTCCAATGAACAGGGCATTTCTCTGAGTGTTTAAAGCTTCTAGACTTGTATATTATTCTTGCATCATTTATTTAGAGTGTATTTGCTTTTGTATGTTTGCTTTTTTGCTTTTTGCTCAGATTTTCTAAGTTGGAATTCTTGAATCCTGTGGCTTACCCTGTCACTATTATAAGTCATGGTAAAATGACTCTTTTTAGTGAAGCAAAGTAAGCAAGTTGATGAAACAGAAATTGGTGCTGCTGACTAGGTCAATGATGAGAGTGATTAATTGGCTGTATGTCTGCTTTAACAATCTCTGTGCCCATTCTTCAAATTTCTCCCTTTAAAAGAGAGATGTTTATATAAAAGACATGTATATATGGATATATACATACCTGCCTATCTGGGCGTGTGTACATATATATATGCTTATATATATGTGTATGGCAATGTTATAGAAGGCACATCTGAAGCAATTGGCACTGCTCCTTCCCTGCTCACAGACTTTTCCTCACCTATAAGACCCAGGGTTAGCGAGGGTGCAGCGGGCTGTCGCGCCCAGCCCACCCTGCTGCCCACACTCCCCACACACAGCCCACTCAGCAATTCTAGCATGCTCTCCAGTAGGAATGAGTGTGTGATTTAGCCCCAGTAGTTTGTTATAGACCCTTTCTGAATCTTAGCATGATCCTCATTAGAAGCCATCTAAATTACATCCTAAATATATCCAGATATCCATGTGCTTATGAGACTACACTGGCTATTAGAGAGTCCTTTTCCCTCCTTGATGTTCACCTCATAACTATCCACAAACAGCAACCCAGCCATCTTTCCTTAGAGCCACTCTCTTTTTGGGTGATGCAGCATGATGCAGACCTTTCTGCACAGAAACCAGCATAAAAAGTTCTGCCCCATGCTGAAACCCCTCTTCCCCTCTGGCCATGAAGTTCACTGCTTCTCCCGTAAGACAGCACAAGTATTTGTGGGCCCCGCAGTGAGCAGCTTTGCTGTGACCTCACCAACGGACAAAACTTTGTTTGCCAAGCTGCTACGAGCCCAGGCTGTTTCTGTGATTCTCTTTACAGCACAGCTGCATGGGCACCCACATTGCCACAGTGAAGCAAGGAGAGGACAAAGCCTGCCATGACGTGGTGGTAGGAAGTGAGCAGCAGCCAAGGAGAGACCTCTGGCTTGCTACCAAAGAAAGCACATTATTTATTACATCTGCAGTTTCCTCCAACAAGGGTGGCTTTTCATAGTCAATATCACCTTGTCATCCTCCTTGACTTCTCTTCCTTTTCAAATGAATCTTTTTGGACAGAGATGAACAAAATTATTCAGTCTTATAGATTGACTTGTGCATCAGGACAAACCTTTTTTTTTTCCCAGGGAACAATCTCTGCATTTATTCTAGAGCCACGTTGCCTGCACTGTATCCCTTGTGATCAGAGCACACCCTGATCCAGCTCAGCTGATTCCAGCTAACAAGATCCAGCCTATTTGGAGAAATTCCTATCACTCATTGCTGAGGGTGTGCTCTTGCAATTTTGAAACCTGTATTGTATACAATCTCTGTCGTTGTTCTCAAGGTCAGCCAATACCTCCAAAATGACAATTCCCTTCTCTCCAGAGTCTTGGCTTTATATTCTGGCTTTTCACTAGGTAAAGTCATCGCCATGCTTCTGAACAGGGTCAGTCCCAGGGTGAGTCATCGAGGACCACCTCCATTCCTGGGACAGCAGTGTCATTGTCCCCCAAACTCAACCCTTAACCCTTAAAGTCAATTCCCCGTGGCCCAGCCCCTTCTTGTCCCAGCAGCCCCATCTGCACTCAGGCTCAACAAAGGATCTCCTGTGGAGCCCATCCTTCCCTCTCCTCCCCAGATCTGGGAAGCCTCACCACATTTCCCATATAGGCAGCTTGGGGTTTCTTTCCTCTCCCTTCCTCCAGTCTCGCAGACCCTGACACCTCCCTGGCCCCTCCCAGTGCTGTTTTAGGAGTTCTGGGTAAGTCAGTCACCCATACTACAGTTCCTGCAAGTACATGTCTTCTGGCAATGCCAGTCAATTTTAAATTCCCTTAGGAAAAGTTAAAAAACCCACATTGAAGCTGCAGAGCAATGTTGGCACATGCATGTGTGGCTGCACTGAGCCAAACAGCTCAGCCTTGATGTGAACCCCGCACCAAATGGTGATGGGCTGTAAGGTGGTGCTCAGCAGTTGTCCTCATGTATCATCTGTTTAGCTCTTAATCTGGGTGGTTCAGCAGGTGAAGATACTGGTGCAGTTTGTTGACCCACTCTGCACTCTACCAGGTATGTGTAGTTGGGTTTGGTCGCGTGAGTGCTCTCTTGCTTCAAGCCTGAAATGTGTCCAGGCAGTTGTGCCCGGGGCATGGCAGGGCAATGCAGGCAGTGGAACCTTCCTCCTCTTGCACAGGACAGCTCTGCCACCGCACACCGATTCCCAGCTGGGGACAGCTAGCTAGTTGTTTATTTTCTTTATTGTATTGCAGTTACTGTCTATCTGTAACAACGAATAACTTTATACAATGAGCCAAATAATACAGGCCTCAGCAGAAAAGAATTTATGACTAGCACATTTAAAACATCTCTACAAAACCACTGTCACATATTTTCTGTTTAGCAGTTTGGAAATCTTAACGTTTCTGTTTGGTGGATGAAGAAAATTTCGCATTGAGGGGAAAGCAGAAGGGATGGCTCTATTTTATTCCCTTTCTCTTTAAACCTCATTCAAATCCCTTTAAAGGAAAATGAAATGCTGAAATAAATTCCTAGAAGAGAGATGGATTCATGGTCCATGTAGATAAAATCAATGAAACATGCAAAACATGATCATTGATACTACACTTGCTCTGTCTAGACATAACATGCAATTTTTTTGTTTATAAACAAGACGGTACTTACACTTTAAAGTTCAATTGTTTTATGTATATTAGTCACTGAGCAATAAATAAAATCCACAGTTTGCTGTTAATCCTCATTGTTGAATCCAAAGAAAATGATTTATAATGTATTGTGTGCCATAATCACAATATGCTGTGTACTTTAATAGTAATACTGCATATATCTTTCTTTGCAAGCCTTCACTTCAAGCTTTTCAAGGATGTTTATTTTTTCATCTGCATATGAAGAGCTAGACTCAAAGCAGCATCTATCCAGGCTGCTGTAGCAGTCATAAAGACGGAATCTCAATTAAACAACAGCTACAACGCAATGAACAAACTGGGCAAGAAGGGAGGAATGACGGAGAGCTTGGAGAAAAGCCAGAGGGTAGCTGGAAGTGTCTGTTGACTGGGGCAGGGTCAGTGAGGGCCTGGGACAGTGGGGACTCATGGAGGGGTCTTGCCTCAGCACCAGCTCACCTGCGAAGCCCCTGGCCCTGCAGCATACAGAGCAATTTCTTTGCAGGAGATTAATTACCAAAGCCAGCACACTGCACATGGTCTGTGCTGACGGGTGGGTCTGGCTCAGGCTCACGAGCCTGAAACGTTTCCCAGTTTACCACAAGGCCACAGGCACAGCCTGCATCCCAGCAGGCAAGGAGGAGTGCAGGGTTAGAGGAGAAGGATGGGTAAAAGCAGAGCAGGGATCAGGAGCTGGTGGCCAGCTAAGCACGGCGCCTGCACAGAGGGACGGAGCCAGGTTTGCGGATGGGCATGTGGCACCGACGGGCACGCAGCATCAATGTGTGCCAGGGTGGGTCGGTGCCACTCAAAGGCACTCTGGGTCACGGGGCATGGGGCTGGTCCTGCTGAGCCTGGGTCAGCTCCAGTGCAGGTGAGTGACCTACTGCCAGATGGAGGCACCTCCCAACCTCATCCTCCACCTGAAAATCCTGATACAGGGTTTGGCTGGGATGGAGCTAATTTTCTTCACAGCAGCTTGCGTGGTGCTCTGGATCTGTGCTGAAAACAGTGTTGGTCACAGGGATGTGTCAGCTACTGCTGAGCAGCGCTGTCACAGCTAGGGATGCACAAGGAGCTGGGAGGGGACACAGCTGGGACACCTTATCCCAGCGATGTCCCAGACCGTAGCACACCATGCTCAGCATTAAAAGCTGGGGAAGGAGGAGGAAAGGAGGACATTCAGAGTGATGGCATTTGTCTTTCCAAGTGTTACAGGCCCGGCTGTCTGGGAATGGCTGAACACCTCCCTGCCATGGGGAGAAGGGGGTGAATTCCTGGTTTTGCTTTGCTTGTGTTAAACTGCCTTTATCTCAATGCAGGAGTTTTCACACTTTTACCCTCCTGATTCTCTCTCCATCCTAGAGGGGTGAGTGAGCGAGTGGCTGGGCTGCCCACCTCAGAGCAACAGGACAGTGCAGCAATTTTGAAGTGAAACTGTGCTGTTTTCTGGACAAAGATGGAATATGGGCTCCTCTCCTGTTTACTAAGGAAAAGGGGAACAGAATCAGCTGCGTAGGTTAATCCTTTTACCAAAATACTCGGTGTGATTTTCCCTGTAAAAAAAAATCGACAGCTTTATTTTATGCTTAGTTCTTTAATAATATGTAATTTAGTAAACACGCAGTTTTATCTTCCTTTGCAACTACCAAGGCCTTTAATTAAAACAGTTTCAGAATTTTTTTTGCAATGAATTTTTTTTCCTGAGGCAATGTAAGCAAATGTCATGAAATAAGAAAATCGGAGTCTCTTTAGATTTGCATTGCTTTCTAGTTCCAGCCATGTAGAAACTCCTTGAGTTAGGGAAAGTAGTCTTAGCTACACTGTCAACAGTACAACTGTAGTTAAAAAAGAACACACTCATCCTTTACCACTCTGGAAATACAAAATTTAAAACAGTCATACAGATATACTTAAATGAATAGGGTTTTAACTCACTTGCCTGATGGTATGTGAGATCTTCCACAGAGCTGGGTCTTCCAACAGAAATGTGTGAGTGTGAATGGAACTCTACCAGTTTTTATGTTTAACTGGTAGAAATAGGAAAAATACTCCTCTTTTGGCTTTTAAATCCCATTAGTTCTTTCATCTGGCTCTACCAGCCAATACTGATCTCAGAGGGAGACTTAGTGTGCGATCTGAGTGCTCACCGCAGCTCACCAGCCCAGAAAGCCGGCTGCCGAACAGCACCTGCCGCCCCAGCAGCATGCCCGGATGGGTGGTGCAGAAATGGGGCAGGAGGTGGGATGGAGGAAGAGGGCCAAAGGCACCCTGCTCAGCCTGCATGGGTGGGGATGGTCCTGCACAGCCAGGGAGGGCCACCAAGGCCCCCTCTCTGAAACAATGCCTGTATGAAAGCCCTTGAAATCTCTAACAGACTGAGGCAGTGGCGCTGGTACGAGCTGATACCATCCCACTGGCATAAGAGAAACCCACCAGTTCAGTGACCTTAGTGCTGCTAAATGTGCAGATGAAGACCCAGTCACTCTTGCATTACTCCTCTGTGTCCTTCTACTGATTCTCTCATGGCTCAGAATCAGGATCAGGCTCTTCGGGAGCATTCACTAAGAACCACAGAACTGATATCCAGGGAAGAGCAAAGGCACTTGCATTTGCACACACACACATACACATGTGACCCTGGAATACTTCACTAGTTGTGAGGGCTGAGTCTTTATGAAAAACATTTTGAAACACCAAGAGTGGCACACATCGCAGCATTTGCAAGCCTCTCCATTTGCTGCAGTATCAGCCCCATCCAGTGCACATGCACAGCCCAGGCCTTAGTGCAGGCATGCGCAGCTGCTTTTCAAAGGGCAGGTGCCAAAAAGACACCGAGCCATTGCCAAGAGTAAAGCCTTAATAAGTAAGGAGCTGTTCTCATGCTATTTCAGCTCAAAAACCTCACTGAGAAAACAGCTCTGAGCAGCAGCTTTAGTGAAACTTTGAGCCACTAGTGTGCGTGCCCCAGGGCAGCTCAGCGTGGATTGTGTAAGGTACGGTAACTTTTCTACAGCCAGTCTAAAATCATAGAATCACAGAATGGTTTGGGTTGGAAGGAACCTTTAAAAGTTATCTAGTCCAACCCCCCAGTCTATTTGGAAAACAGCCAGTAAAAACATCTCCAAGAGGATGAAGGGACAGTGCTGTCCTGCAATGGGGTTCCTCTCTGTTACCTTCAGCCACCTGCAGCCAGCAGCTCTGCTTGGGCACTCCTGTCAGCTGCACGAAAGAGTAGGCAGGTCCATTGGGGAACCGTCTCACTGCTCTCAGCTCATGGACAGCATATTCCTCCAACTGCTGCAGTCACAGGCTGCCCCTTAAAAGGGACCTCCCCAGTGCTGGGCGCATTTCCCTGCCAGGGCACTGCCATCAGCCTCAGCCCACAGTCCTGGGGCTCACCAGTGAGCATGGCCAGGCCACGTGTGTGGGGCTGCAGGTAGTGGTGCCTGTGCCCCTGGGCACAGGAGTGCACTTCCAGGAGCTGGCACCACTGCTAAGCCCAGGGCACGGTCCCTCAGGACACTGAGCACCCAGCCCTGACCACTGTGCTGGGTGTGGGAGCTGTGCGGTGCTGGTGGAGCCAGGGCTCTCTCAGGGCCTGAAGGAGTGGCAATGGGAAAGCAAGAGCTGCAGGGTGGGAAGGGAGAGCCATGGAGGCAAAGTGGGCAGGGGGTGTAGAGTGTGGAGCTGGACATGCTTGCCTGTGTGCCTCATCCCTCGTCCGCCCATGATCATCCCAGTATCAGAGCACCCACTTCCTCGCCACCGCAGCCCTAGCCCTTGAGATGGGATGGTCTGAGCCCCCATTACCTCCTGAGCCCCACAAGCTCAGACATCATCACTTAGGTCTGCCGTAACAACCCTCTCCTCCTGTCGAATTTGGTAAGCAGGAATTCTTATAACCTTGTGCACAAGGCAGGCAAAGGAATCATTTCAGCATCAGGAGAGGACAACTTTTTGGTGTGGCTGTCTGGAAGACCACACTAGCATGTCTCTAGAATTATTCAGGATCTAAATTAGGTCACAGCCAATTACTGACTGCACAGTGGAGACCTTGGTGCTGCAGAATGGCTGAGCCTCTGGAGAAAAAAGGAAGAATTCCAAAGATGATCTATCACTGCTTGTGTCCCATATGGCCATTTATCTCCAGTTAAGACATGAATAATGCAGTGAAACTTATTTTGCTGACCAGCACAATTTCTTCACCTCCCCCTCCTGAAGTCTGTTAATTGTGCTCCAAGTATGCAGGCAAGAAGGAGAGTACTTGGGGGCTGTTAAGATTTGGGAGTTAGTTCTGCTTGCCCAGAATGTAATGAGTCAAAAGCATCTCACACATGAAGCAAGCTGTAGCTAGACTAAAAAAGTACCGGCTGAGATGATCATTTAAAGCCTTTTAACAACTGACTGCTGTTTAATGAAAGTGGTTTTCATGCATTTGTCTCACTTAAGCAGCAGTGCAGCCAGTAAAATCTAGGTCACTGGCCTCATCACCCCTTAAACAAGTGCATGGTTCTCCCCTGGTACCTTCACACTTGCCTTTCCTGTTCCTTTAGTTTGACAGAACTTTGAAAAAGCCTTTTTAGGAATTTATGAAAAGGTGTTAACAAACCAACATCCCAGGACTATTGGATTAAAAACCCAATGTCAGATCACAGTCATTGCACATCATCACCACATAGCTGTTTACTGAGAAAACCTCGACAGACACAAACACTCCACATCTGGGATAGCACTCATAACACAATGCTAATAATTTTTGAATCAAACCCTGGTGAATGTTCGACATACAGAATTGCCATGGCCAGTGCCATTGCCATTCCCACTGATGCTATGAGTGGCTTTGGCTCCCACTGTTTAACATAGCCCTTACACTCTTTGGACAGGATCACACTAACAGCAGAGCTGCTGGGGGATAGACCTGTGGCCGGGCTGAGGTGCCCCACGCTGACGCTCCCAGGATTGGTGCTGGTGCAAGTGGATACAAGGAATCTGCTCGTGACACATCTTTTCAGCCTCCATGTAGAACCGCTCATTGCAGCACAACTCTGCTCAATGCACTGTTCATTAGATTTTTCTTGTATACTTAAGCACAAACAAGTGTTTAATTTGCCTCAAGGGGTACCATAAGAATTCCCTAACAAGATTTAGCAAGAGAAAAGCACTGCACAGTCTGGCACATTCTGCTGTCCCTTCCAGCTGAGAGGTGGATTGCTGCGTACCCCCAGGAAGCCTTCAGTTCTCTGGGTGTTAGATGTCTTCACTGACTGCTGGTCTGCTCTTGAGCCAAGGATTTATCACACTCCAGGGAGCTGAGAGTTGTACCAGAGTATTCAAAGGCTTGTTGTCAGATAGTTAAAAATGAAATAATATTCAAAAGCATAGATTTAGATAAACAAAATTGCCAACAGATAAAAACCCTGCACAGCACAGCTGCTAGGTTGAGCAGAAAAGATCCTCCTTAGCATCTCCAGCACATCGGCTCCCCTGCAGCCCTGCAAGCTCTGCTAGCCTGGCACAGTCCCCAGAACCTCTCCCAGTCTTCACCCATGGCTGGCTGCATGGGAAGAGTGCAGTTCTCTGCTCCATGCCTGCAGCCAGGCTGCCAGGTACCACGCAACCCACGAGTGTGAGATGCTGAACTCAGTGCTTTTCCAGGGACCCGATACAGATCTGTCCCCCTCACCCATCCGCAGTAGTACTAACCACTACTTGGTGACAGCAAGAAGGTGCTGTCCTACAGTTACATAGGAAAAGTGTAGATCAGCATGGGTTTGCTGACTTGAACATTAACTCAACGTCAAATACACTCATGCAGTAACCACTGCAGCGAAGAGGAAGGTCCACTCTGAGAGGGCTGACCAGCATCCATAAAATGACTCATCTACTCAAGACTGCGTGTGTGCATGTGAACGTGTGTGCATGTGAACGTATGTGCATGTGAACATGTGTGCCTGGAGAGATCTTAACCTGTGTTGTATGAATTCATACATACACCACATTTTTCAGAACACTTGTCACTAAGTCAGACATCATAACACCTTTTAAAAGTAATTCTCTGCTCTTCTGACCTGTCAATATATTTTCCCTCCTTATAAATAAAAGTCTTCTATTCAAGAGTGAAATATAAAGTATGTAATAAAGGACGCTCAGAATCATATCTCAGAGGCTCAGAGCTCACTGAATGTCCCACGGAGTTGTCATGTCTCTATTTTACTTCTTTGCACCAAGATTTCCCTAAACCCTTTGTCTTTAATAGAAGAGGGATTCTTTACATTGCAAAGCTGCAGACAGCAAAATTACTTAACTGGAAACTGACATATGGAGTGGCAGCTGAGTTTGTGTTCGATAGCATCTGTAAGGAGCTGAGAACTTACTTGGTGAAGTTATGATAAAGGAATAAACACACAATAAAACCACATTGTTTGAGTGGTTATTGCAGTTCTTCTGCGTGGAGTTATATAGAAAGGCAGCAATAAGGACGTTGTAAAATGAGAAAAGAAAGAGAGTATATCTAGATGAAGACATGGCAAAAACTGGGTTTAGGGCAGATGACTAAACAAAGACCTAGACAGATTTCCAGAAAGTTTGTAATCAAACGAACCATTAATGACTGGTTAAAGACAAAGATGATCTTCAGGGTTATTGTGGCTGTCAGAGATAAGAACTGATGGTGAGCACATCCAAAAGAGAGAAAAACACAATTTTGTTGGTTCCTATTTAATATTTTTTAAATTCTTTTTTACCTACTTTTCAGTAGCTCAGATATTGTAGGAATATATTTCAAACATTTTGTAACACCACCACTTATTTCAATGCTACCAGCTCTGTAGCTTACTAAAGGAAAATAAGCTTCCTAATACTAACCAGACAATCATAAAAAACTTATAACAAAGAACATACTGAGGTTAGGTATTGAAATGGCCTTTATGTTTTTATTAAAATTTTCACTGTATCTACCGCAATCAAATATTCTTCATCCTATGACTTCAGGTCTAAAAAACCTGGCCACTCTGTGTGTGTATTATTCATTAATAAAAAGGTTCCCTGCAGTAATGCATCAGAGAACAGAGGCTTCCCTTCGCCCCTCGATGTTTCTGCACACACTGAAAGAAGTGCCTAAATCTGCTTGGAAATATTGCTTGGTGTGACCGAGACAAGGGTGTGCAGTGTGGGGCACCAGGGGCGGGTGCAGCGACCCACCAGGTCCTTCCCAGCTCTGGGACACAGGCAGATTGTGCCAGCGAGGGCAGGGCTCCCACACCGGACAGCACTTGCTCTCAGTTAGCCCCAAAAGCCAGTTTTCTCTTGTGGTTTCGCTACAGTGGGCAGCTCAGCCCACCTAGCTACTCAGCTACGCACCCCTGTGGGATGGAGAGAGAACTGGGAGGATAAAATTTGAAAACTCCTGCTTTGACATAAAGGCAGTTTAACAGGTAAAGCAAAAGCTGCGCACGCAAGCAGAGCAAATGCAGGAATTCATCCCCTGCTTCCCATGGCAGGGAGGTGTTCAGCAGGACTCCGTCACATGTGACAGTTACAGAATCACAGAATCACAGACTGGTTGATGTGGGCAGGGACCTCTGGAGGTCATCTGGTCCAACCCCCTGCTCAAGCAAGGAAAGTGTGGAAAGCAAGGCAGAAATAAATAGCCAGTTTCTTCCCTTTATTAACCCTCCACCCTCATCTGGATGTGTCCAGGTAGCAAAAGCCTGAATTTGCCACCAGATCTCAGCTTTGAGTTGAGGATTTTTTCAGAGCAATAAAAAAGCCTCATTATCTTAAGAAAAACAAATCTGCGTCTATCTTAAAACTACACACTTTAGGTATAATCATTTTGACCTGTCTCCCTGATAAAAGAGGTTTTATCTCAGAATCCTGAAAGCACTAAAAACTGTTGTGAATAGGGATGCTGAGCACACTGGTAAGTAGATAAAGGAACCTAGTCAGGCTATGAAAAACACCAGAAGGATGTTATTCAGTTAATTCTTGGGGAATGCACAGGAGAATCACAGAATCACAGAATGGTAGGGTTGGAAGGGACCTCTGGAGATCATCTAGCCCAACCCCCAGAAGGCAGGCTTCTGCTTAATTTTCTGGGGTTTTTTACCTGTTTCTGATTTCCCTGCCAACAGAGCAAAAGACAGATCTTTGCAAATGTTTCTGTGCAGTTTTCTCTTAAAAAATGAATGGTGGTTTACTTAGGAGGTAATAAAATGTCATGTGATATTATACCTGGCAGATTGGTTGGGGGTGCATACATGTGTTGTAATTAAGAAAACAAACAAAAAACCCCAATCTATTTTCATCTGGTTTCTTCTGGTGCCCTTGAACTCAGAGGAATATAGTCTGTTCTGCCCTTGATGCTGTAACTTTACTTTTCTGTAACTATTCAGCCATTGTCTGTCTGGAATTGTTTCACCAGCTTCTCTTGCTTTTACTTTCATTCTATATGATGCTTTCCAGAAGCCATATTTTTATGTCTTCTCAAAAATCTAGTTCTACTGTAATAGAAAATCTTTCACAAAACCAACTATTTGTTTCAGCCAGCTGTTTTATTATCCATTCTCATCCATTTGTTCTCTTTATACAAATGGAAGCAACAATGAAATGAAAACTGTAAAGCTGACAAATACCAGCTATCACAGTGCAGATTAAAAGCATCACAACAACTTATTTTTCGCAATGAGTGCTGAGGCAATAAAGAGTAAATGTAAACCAACCAGTGGGAAAGTGCTCTGTATCTTCCCTCTTCTGACCTTAACCCACCATCAGAGGAACAACCAGAGGCCACGCCAGTGCTCCTTTCACTGGAGAAAAACCATGGTTGTTCTTCTGGGGTGAGCACTCTGACCACAGCCATGGCCTGGAGGGAATTCAAACACAAAGCTCCCTGCTCCGATACTGACCACTGTCATGTAACCACCACTTAACATCACTCCATGTGCCCCCCTCACTGTTGTCCTTGCTCTGCCATGGAGCCCTCAAGGAGGAACATACTCACTGCACCCTCTGGAAATCATCACTGGTGCCTTCACTCTGCTTGGGTTTTGGACAGCCAGCTCAACACTTCTTTCCCCTTGCAATAACCACATCTTCCTTTCTACTAATGGGGCTTGAGCTGGTTTGCCATGATCTGTTAACTCATGAGACCAATACATGTTTTAACTGTCTTGGCCCTGAATACGTTACAGAAATCGTTCATCTATGAACCTGGGAAGCCAAAGACTACAGGGTGGCTGAGGAGTTGGTGGTGGGAGAGGGGGCTGACTGTATTGCAGAGCATCTCTGCAATACAAACCCATTTCTAAACCAGAGATATTTTGCTGTAACTCAAAGCAGACAGAGTGGGGATATGTCCTGGGTTTGTGTAAAGCTGTATTTCCTTTGAAATCCAGTTATGCTCTCTATTTTTTCTATCTCTATATTTGGTTCCATCAAAAATTGTGAAAAGGAAAGCAGAATTTAACTGGCTGAGAAAGAGATAAGCCACCTTTTTTAGATCTGTTCAGACCAGGGGAGGAAATCTGCTTTAAACTGATGTCTTAAAGCCAAGCAGAGTGAAAGCCCTTCTACCTCAAGCAAGATGTTGATGGAGAACAAAATGCTAATAGTCTCCAATTGCTTATAGTTGCTTCTGAGCATATCTTTCAAGTGAAAACAACTGTTCAAACAAACCTTGAGGAGAAACAATGTGAACAGCTGAATGAATAATTAATGAAACCACACTGAGTGTTACAGGTCTTCTGGATGGAGTCGTTTTTTTCTCAGAGCCCATGAATTTATGCTTCCAACATAACTTACTCTATATTCCTGCAACTAGAGATGATATTAAATGTGTTCATGCATGTGTGCCTGTTTTAGTACATTTTTCTCCAGCTTCTTTTAATTACTGTGTTTATATATGACAGTTTTCATGCTAGGATACAAAACAGGAATGTTGCTCAGTCATATTCATCTGACCATGAAGCACTGCATGTGACAGAGAGTAATGCAAAGAGTAAAAAGACTTTTTTCCCTCTTTTGAACAGAAAAATATTTCTGTCTTATTACCAGGCGATTATTAGCTTCTCAGAAAGATGTGGTCATGCAAAGACTCCTCTTTCTTCCTTCCTTTGCTGTTGAAGTTTCCAACATCCTGATCCAAGTGGATGATGCTCTTTCCTTTCCAAGTACTAAAAGGGCATTGAATTGTGATTCATTATTCTGTCTTCAGGGGCTCAGAAGACAGCAACACACATTCCTGTGTTACAAGAGATCACACACTAATTAACAGCATTACATATTTATGAACCAATTATCATATTTACACAGGACAAGTGCATCCTACATTTAATTATAATTTAAGGTCTCACTTGAATAAACCTGTGATTGAAGAAAAGCCCAGTGCACCCTATTAGCATTTTGCAACAGAAAGTCAAGACATTTGGCCAAGTATGCTTTGTAGGTTCCTTTTCCAGCACTATCCATAATATTAGCAGGGTGAAGTCCCAGCCTGTGTAGCAAAGGGGCTGACTTGCTCTGCTTCAGTGAGCGCTTCTCCTTCCCCCCCAGGACATCCACCTGCAGCCTGCTTCGCCCACCCTTGTTGCCTCTTGCTGCTGCAAGCCCTAAGTCAGGCACGATTGGGAACAGGCGACAGGTCCAAGTTGTGCCTGTGGTACCAGCCGTGGAACCTCTGCAGGCCTGGTGCACAGAAAATAATGTCAAGCACCCAGGTACCATGAAATTGCCAGTTTCAAACTATTGACTGTTTATTCAAAGTGCAGTCTTGCTCTCTCTCATACCTAATAGCTGTACAGAAATAGGAAGAAAAGGAAAGTAATTATTAACCTTAACTTTCTTTAAATGTGAAGCTGATGAACATGTGGGACACTTTTCTTTGGATCAGTGACTAAAAATATTGCATGGGGAGCTGTTATTTGCATGATATTTCCACCTCTCAAGACACGCAGGGACCTCTTAAAGCAGAAGCATGTATCTCCTGCATTGCCACCCTGTATTCCCTTCATAGCAGTCTTCATAGATGCATCTTTGTTTATCTAAATCAAATAATTCCATTCAGATCTAATTGGAAATTCACAGAAAATAACTTTTTCTGAGCCTGGGCTGGTCAGAATAACAAGTAGAGACAGATGTTCTCTGGGTAGCCCTTGATAAATGAATACTAAAATGCTTGTCTGACCATCTGGAATGAGAAATCGTTGGCTATGTTTTAGTGATGCCTATCGTATCTGAAAGAAAGCACTCTCTTGGTCCATATTTTTGTCATAGTGTTTATACTAAGGATTTATAAACCACATGAAGAATTGCATAGCCATAGCGGGAAGGTCCTTTGCTGTCATAAATCAGCATGAATCTGTTCATACCAGAGATGAGTCTTTGCTTTTATAAGATCTTTTGTGTGTAAGGAAAATAAGTTGCCTCTCAGTGCACGTAGAGACCCAGGTGTGTAACTTCCCCCATGCTGCCCGAGCTGTGAGGGTGAGCATTAATGAGCAGATCTCCCGCGTCAGGACCAGGCAGCTCAGCACCTCCACTTGCATTGCCTCTCTGTCTCAGCCATCTCCGCATTCTTGGTACATGTTGTGCCAAAACACATTGCTTAAATGTTTCAGCCTCTGTTTCCAGTCCCTTTCAACAGTCCAAAATATTTTCTCTTCCCACATAAGCAGTGTTCTGCCTGTGTAACTTCCAAGCCACCTTCACTACCCACCTACACGAAGTATAGATGAAAAAATATTTTTAAAGGTCTTTTAAGGCAGTCATAAATGAGTCATTCAAACTGATAGTGTTACAGGGAAGCCTGGCACACACATCTGTGTGGAAAATTCGTAAGTACCTGAGAACAAAAAATCATAATATTTGGCTCTGAAATTAGTAATATTTGCTTCTTCTGCTACTCATTCTACAGAAGTATATTCTGTTACATTTTTGGCAATTCCTGGATAAGAACGGAACACCACTTTCATTTTCTCTGAAGCAGACTGTATATTTTAAAAGCTTTATAAACAGGAGTTTTCCAAAGCACAGTCATTGTTCCTGTAGGCATTAGTGTTGCAAACCAAGTAACAAGGCTTCAAGCACTAATCAGAAAATTTAGAATTGCAAGTTGATATGAAAGAACCCAAAGACAAATAGCTCTTAGCACTAAAAAGAAATCCAGGCTTGTCTGGGACCTCCATGGAGCTTTGTACTCTGACTGCATGTATGCTTACATTTCAGCTTTCAGACTAGCTGCTCTTTAAGCTGCTTCAACATCTGTGAAAGAACCTTCCCTGGCAGAGGAAGCTAATAAGTTTGCAGAGCTTCTGATTACAGTGATGAGTAAAAATACAATATAGTTTCACTAAAATAATCTCTAAAAAAATATTTTCTGCCTCTTGCTTTGCTAGTACCTTCTGAACCGCATTTTAACAGTTTCTCAAAGTATACCAAATGATGTGCGACAACATCACTTGTGACAAGCTGCGCAGTGCTGTTCACAGCTGGGGGGTAGGAGCAGTCTGGAACGTTTACTGACAACCCAAAATGCATCTTGGAGACAAACACCTTTATTTCCTTCACAAACAAAAGCAGGGATCTCTAAAGCTATAGACACTCTCTGAAATGCCTGTTTAAAGTAAACTGTAAACAGGATTACTTTCCACTAACTTTGGGTAACGGAATGTTTAAAGGGCTAAATACCTGACTGCTTTATCTGGGTCTTGAGGACAGGGCACATTTACAGAAGGTTTTAATGCCAAGCTCCCTACCACTGTCCCAGACTATCACATGTGCCTATGGTGCAGGATGTGGCAAAAAGGCCCTTCCCGCAGGGTAAAATGGACAGTCTCACACAGGATATGTCACTCTTGTAGCAGTATGAGATGGGGATGAATATTGCCTCAATACTCTTCCACACAGAAGACTCTTTGGTCAGCCATCCACATGGCTGCATCACAACCTGATGGCTGAGGAAGCTGGAATTTGGACTATGGGGCTTTAAACAGGACATTTAAGGATAGGAGAAAAAAAAAAAAGAAGAAAATTTTGTTACTCTGAATCACAATATTAATCATAGAAGACAAGAAAAAATTCCATTTTGATACTGCTGAGTCTATAACTTGAGTACAAAGGACAGAGCAAGTTTTCCTTGTGATACTGTCCTTTCATGCCTCTCCAGTTCCTGGACAAGGCACCAGGTATATTTTTACATTTAAATGCCAGTCAGAGTGTTTTTGTACAGGGAAACACTTCAGGCAACAAATCTTCTTTCTGAGATTCCCCATGTTTCCCTTCCCTATGAAACTAATACACCAACCAGCAGCCCTTTCTAGGAGGGTTGTACTGTGACAGGTACCATTCATGGTGCCAATTATTCTATATTGCTTTGTAATTAATTACTTTTGGAGCAAATGTCCAATGAATTGCATCAAAAGAAATGAAGAAACGACCTTCATAGTAATTTTTTGAGGCTACTCTAGTTTACACAGAAGTCAAATTAGGTTGTTGCTATGAGTTTATACCTAAAGGGGAATTCTCAGCATGCTTTCAAATTTTCATTATTTATTGTAAGCTGAAGCTTGAAAAAGTCCCAAAATTTCCTCCTTAATGGTCTTGGTCTTTTCCATTTGACAAATATTGATTTTTCCCTTTTTCCCTACAGCAAAGACAGCAAATTCATGTCACTGGTACTAAAGAAATTCTGGCTAGAGGCCAAACTTCCTGCACAGTTTTGATCACTCTGAAATCATCCACAAAGTCCAATAACCAGTGAAACAAAGCATTTCCCATGTAAGGAGCTTGCCCCTGGGAGACTTCCAACATTTTGCCTTTCCCGCGCTTGTTCCTGTCAGCTCAGGGCACAGACGGGCATCTCCTCAGCGCGTTGGCTGTGAGAACGGCTGCCGTGGCCAGCTCCTGCAGCCAGAGCACCCACTGCCCGGGCAGCACAGGATGCCCAGCGGCAATTGCAGAAGTTCCTGCCCACAGGGTGCCAGGTTGGCACAGATGCCTCTGTGCATCACCCATGTCTGCATCAAGGGTCGTAGGAGGCGTTAGCCTGGAGTGGGACCAGCTCTGACATGCTGTTGCTGTCCAGGCTGTCTGCCCTGTCCTCGTGAACCTCCCGTGACTCCCAGACAAGCGCCCTGGCCACCCGGCCTCACTGCAGCCCGTGCCTGCTCTCCCACAGAATGGGTGTCTGTCAGAAACTGTGAATGCTGCAGCAGTCTCCAACGCTAACAAGAGCCCACCTCAAGCCTTGGTGCATAAAGACCTTTACTCACCGCAATTTGTTTTGCTTGCTGTTTAATCTGCACTGGACTAGGTGTGGAAGTTCTTATTATCCCTATGAACATCTCATCCCCTGTAGCTGATGCAAAGGTTTTGGCCTTATTGATAACTCTCAGCAACAGGTCTCACAAGCTAATAGCATGAAAAAGCATTTCACTTGGTATGTTTTCTTAAACTTGCTCCCGCCTTTGTTCAGTGACTGACCTTCTGTTTTCTGTTGCCTGATGGAATGTGTACAGAAACCTACAATTTGATTTCACAACACTGCTCATTACTTCTTTTATTTATTAGGTCTTCCACTTAATCATCTAATCTAAAAATAAATCCAAGCTATGTCAGCCCTGCAGTCCCTGCAGAATTCTCTCCCAGCATTTAGCCATTTCCAGAACTCGTCTCTGAATCCAGCTGTTTCATCTATGTCTTTTTTGAGATATAGTGACCTGAACTGAATACATTATTTCAGGTGGGCATAGAACACTGATTTATATGACAGCTTTCCAATACTTCCAGTGTTATTTTATCCTCTTCTGTTTGCATTCTAACCATGCTTGCTCTTTAGAAACTGGCTACACGTTGAGTCTTTGAGCTTTCCCAATGATGCAAAGATTTTTTTTCTAGGTTTTTACAGTTAATTTAGAACCTAGCCAGGAGTATAAATTGTTCAGGTTAATTCCTCTGTGCACATTATTTTGCATTTGTCAGAATTGAATTTTGCCTGTCGTCTTGTTACCCATTCACTCCACCATCTTTTTTGTACCCTTTGAAGATCGTCACAAGCACCTCTGGTCTTGATTGACCTAAAAATTTTTTTGTGCAGTTTGAATTTCTTGGCTATCCTCTACTAATTGTCTCTTGCAAAATAGTTGTGTGTGTGTGTGTGTAAGTTTCTGTGTATGTAAAGTAATCACCAGCATCCTTTGCAGGAATTTAGATACATCACTCCCCAGACTTTCTGCAATGGCATTAGTTTCCCTGTCCATTTCTGGAAAAAGCTTTTCTTTAAAAGATCTGTAGCCAAAATGTGCCATAATAATGCCTGTCCTTAGTAAGATTTTTTTTTTTCCTGGTAAAAAAAGAAAGTACATTTTGACAATGTTAGACCCCACTCTGTTATCACATACCAAGGCTAAGATGCAAACCCATGTCCCTTTCTCAGTAGCTACCTATCCTGGTACAGCAGCCATTACCTGGTTGACTGTCCCCTCCTCCCAGCTATACGAGGCTATACAATAATGAGCCTTCTGGAGAACAGAAACATATTGACAAACAATATATTGATAATAGCGATGTTTACTTGGGGTGCTGCCCAATGTTGCAGTACACCAACTCTCTGACCATCACATCCCAAACTGTCACAGTAGAAAGGGTCCATCTGTGAGACACTGGATGGAAGTGGGGCAACTTCTGAGCTGCAAGGACCCCCTTTCCTGCCCAGAAGTGAGTGATCAGTGACCACAGGCACCCCCAGACTCAACAGCAGAGCACTTTTCTCCAAGGACTGACAGCTTCAAAGGCATGCTGGCCAGCAGCAATGCCCCAGCAGGTGGAACAGAACGTGGTAGATGGCAAAGGAAATAGGCTGGATCCCGCACCTGTTAATAACCCACCCACCTCAATATCACAGTGCATCAAATGAGGTTATCCCAAACTGCATTATCTCCTGGAATTCATATTCCTCTGATAGAAGTGATGATGCGGTCGGCTGCCTGGCTGAGCCGAATGTTCTTTATATGCACTTGATCTTTCCCAAGGCCATTGACAGAAAGATAGATAGAAAAATATTTATTCTTTTGATGGTTTGTATCATTTTCATGTAATGTCATCTGATCCCCCAGCTGTCTATCACATTTCAATGAGATTTATGTGAGGTGCAGGAAGAGTAGAATAAAGCTGATGAAAATAGCAAACTTTGCAGAAGTAATTTGTGTTTGCCAGTTCCCAAACCTCACCCACGCTATTATATTTCACTCAGTAATATTGTTCCTTGACTCCTGGATTACGTTGCATTGCATTGCCCATTCCATGTTACGCAGGACTGAGTTTTTTGATACAATCCCACCATCCCATCCACCATGTGCACTAATAAACATACTCAAAACACTTGGTTTCACTCAAATGGCAGCTGCTCCTTAATCAGCCCCAGGTTAAGGGGGATGATGATGTGGGTGAAATCTGTTATAAAAGCATGTGGAAGAGGGTGGCTCAGTAGCACAGAAAGGGATCCATCTTCTTGTCTTTGCCTGCTGAAGTGATGGAGGGTTTCCAGGGGAGCGCACCAGGCTGGGACACACCCTGCAGGTGAGTGCTTCCTGGACATAGGAGCACTCCTCTTCTTGTTCATTGTGCTCCTTCCATGCCCTGTGCTGGAGGCTGGGCTCTGGTTCCCTGGCCACCTCAGAAGAGCAGTGCTACAGTCAAGACCATGGTTTCCCCAGGACAGAACCCCAGGGGCCCCAGTGTGCCACCGGCAAGGCTCCAGCCATGGGCACAAGGCAAGTTCACATCAAAACCAGCTGAAGCCTGTTATAGCTGGATGCTTGGTTAGGTTGTTGCAGAGGAAGTGCGTGTGTGTGTGTGCACACGCTTGTGCATGGGTATATACATGTGCACACCCACAGTGGTGGTAATGTATTCCTCCTGTACCTGTGAATCAGTGAAATTTTTACCTAATTTCTCATGCTCATGAGTAGAAGAACGTGTTTCCCAAATCTGAAAGTGGTGATATTTAAGGGAAGGTTTAGATTGACTTGAGAGGCTGGAGTCAGTGCTAGCATGGTCTGTATAGAGGTGGACACACCTTGACATCAAAGTGTGGTGGGATACTAAAAGCAAACAGGGAAGGTATGAACAGGTTAGATGCTGAATTTGAAATGTTCCCACTCTTGCTTATGGAAAAAGTGATCACTAGCTCTCAATCTTTAACTGTGAGCAACCGATCTCATTTATGTGGGTTTTGTTGTTGCTGAGCTCTGTGAAGTGTCTGTTACCATTTGTATGTTAAAAATATCTGCCTCAATGCTACTTAATTCAGCTTTTTTCCTTATTTCAGTCCCACCCTGCTTTTTTAATGAAATAATATAATTATCTACTTTTCCTTTGGAAGGTGAAGAGAACAATGAGAAATATACCAAGTAAAGGCTCTAGAAGCTATCTATACGCATCCAGGATTATGAAATGTTAGCCAAAATGTGGTACTGGTACAAGAGCCTCGGACTAGCTAATTGGTTTGCTAACTAATTTTTCTTCAGGGTAAAAAGGAAAAATTATCATAGCATTTACTGGTATCAAAGCAACTGATTAAAAAATATTTTCAATATTGAAGTTGACATTTAATTAGCTTAGTGCTGGTGAGCCTGCACTGCCTGAAAAAGAAATCCCTCAAAAGGCTGGCTAAAGCCTCTTCATTAATCCTTCTCTGTGATTACATAACATACATCTGCAACCATCCAATGGTACTTCAGTAGCAATTATGTTAAAATATGACTTACTGAGATGGCAGCCAAATTGTCATGTAAAAGTGCCAGTATAACTGTTCCACTAAGTTAAATAATGTATTTAGCTTTTTCAATAATATCCAGCCTTACCCATATTTTATTAAAACCTGAAGTTCCAACGGCAGCTCTGGAGGCTGTAACTTTGCGTGAATCCTCTAGAGTAAATTATCACACAGAGATCCAAAGTACTCAACAGAAGCAGAGCAAAGGGGTGTTGTTTGCTTGTAGTGCAGAACCCACAGGGACTTGTGCTGAGGGTGCTGCAACTTCTGTGTCCTCAGGAAGGTGCTGCAGCTCAGGAGTTGTCTGGCCAGAGCAACAACAACACTGGCTGTTATCTGAAGTATGATCAGTCATTTTGTAGTGATTTCAGTAAAAAACATAGGCACTGAATAAAGTCAGTGGGGGTAAAATGTATTGTTCTGTTTCAAACACCTCTGAGGAACAGCACCTCTGACACTTTGAGGTGCTTTGTGAATTCTAGCTCATTTCCACACACACCTCCGCAAGTCCCTTAGATCATCTGGAAGTGAGGGACACACAAATACTGCCATTTTTGCATGAAGGAGCCAATATAACTTCTAATGACTCTAGTAATATATTTACATTTCTCAAGTAACAAGTGACAGGACAAGAGGAAATGGCCTCAAGTTGCACCGGGGCCAGGGCGTTTGGATTGGCTATTAGGAAAAACTTCTTCACCAAAAGGGGTGCCAAGCCCTGGAACAGGCTGCCGAGGGCAGTGGTGGAGTCCCTGTCCCTGGGGGGATTTAAAAGATGTGGAGATGTGGCACTTAGGGACATGGTTTAGTGTGCCCTGGCAGTGCTGGGTTAACATCTGTATTTGATGATCTTATAGGTCTTTTCCAACATAAATGATTCTATGATTTCACTCTTAGATACTCTCAAATAGCCATGAGCCCGTGGTCTGCAGGGCTGAGTAATACTGCTAGGTAACAGACTGGGCTAGTTAGAAGTCCCTGATTTTGGTTCACAGGAATGAACAGAAGCCGAATGAGGCTTTATGGGGTACTGGGAAAAAAAGTAAGAAACAAATATGTAACACATCATTCCAAACGAAGCAAGCAAAAAAGGTAACAGATTAAACAGAAAACCAATGGTCAGGGAATTCTGGAAAGATCAGTTCTAGAACCACAGACTTTGCCAGACTTCACTGGAAAGTGGGAAAACATCCTACATTCACATGCTCTGTGGTGTTTGCCTCCAACAGATGCCAGAAGATAGAGTTAAGAACATTTTATCTGGATGGACAGGGAGCCTAGGTAAGCAAGGACCCAGAAATCTACACTAGAACTGTAATGAAAACATGTGTATGGCAGATCAGTGCAGGCTGGGGGCTTTCTCTCTAGATGCAGTAACTTGTAGGTCTCTTCATACTCATATGCAGGAACCCTATTTTCAAAACAGACAGGGGAAGCTTGAAATACAGAAATCCAGATCATTGCTTGCTGCTGACTCAACCTTCCCTCCCCCAACAGAAATGGGTGTTTCTTTCTCAATTTTCTCAGTTTCAGCCACAGGAAGTCTTCACCCAGGTCAGGAAGGATGCTTCGCTGTCGCTTTTCATGACAGCCTTCTTGCCCCCACTGACACAGAGGAGTTCCTTTGACTATGGCTCAGCTTTTAAAGGGCATCTTTGTACATTTAGTCCAACATCAAATATCACATTACCACAGAACCTACCAGGAGATAACTGCTGTTGTTTTAAGCGTTAACTTCATTCTTCCATATAAGTTTTTTAAAAATAGTTTCAGATTGCTTTTATGAAAAAGCACAACTACAGTATATCAATAGTCCCCTGAAACCAAACAGTTGAAAAAAAAATGTAAAAAAGATACAAAATACAGATTTACTTGCACACCAAGAAAAGAGGGAATTTTTGCTCCTTTACAGGGGAACAGTAGCTCTCAGATCAGAACGAGGATCTACGGCTGAAATACAGACCAGTTAGGGAGTCTGGAAAAACGTAAACGAGCCTGAGAGAAAAGTCTGTGAACATGCAAGAACTGTCCTTCACACCTTCTCGTAACAGATGAAAACAGTTTTGGAAACATTTCTTTGGTTGTTGTCAGTTCTCCCTGCTCAATATTCCACAAGTATGGATCTTACTATGGACAAAAAAGACCTCTGAAAAAAACTGTGGAATCTTTTCTAGTTCTTGCATTTTCCCACTAATGGTGCTGGTTTTACTCTACACAGCCGAAGACAGCCAGACTTCTTGCTATTGCATCACTTAAGTTTACGTTTAGTGTCTCATCTGCAGTTCTTTTGCTTCTGACAATGTGTCAGTCACCCTGAATACTGGGGATGGATGTGGGAAACCATTAGCATTAGAAATGCATCCTGTGGTGGTTCTCAGCCTGTATTTATAGAGCTTCATCTCTAGGCATGTCCTGTCTCTACAGAGGTAGAAGGCTGTTGGTTTTGCACCACGCGGTAAATTACATTACATTTTAGTGATTTTCATCCAAAAAAGTGAAAAATGTTCTGAGCCAATAAAGAAGGAAAGGGTTGTACCTTTTTTTACAGTGTATATTTTCCTAATTTATTGCACGATTTGGAATCTTTAAAAGTTGTTTGCCAGACCCACTGAATTCTCTTTCCACCATTAAATTTAACAGTCTTCTGAACAATTTCCATATATCAATATTGCCAACATCTGTGGGGTAGAGAATGATAAGGAATTAATAGCATATGAAAGTTTGTCACTTGTGATGCTGCAAACGTTAAGCTATGCCACTGAAATTGCATTTTAAGCAGTTAGAGATTAATGTCATTTGTCATAAATGTCCTGCTTTTTAAATGTTAAGTAAAATGTGTTTTCTGGGCATGCAAAGAAAGAATGCTGGGAACAAAGCCTGTTTTACTAAGGCTCCTGCTAACTTGATTATGCAGCGGGATTGCCTTTATCCTTACTTTACAGTTAAAATACCTCTGACTGAACAAGATTTCTATAGATGGTTCTTAATCCAAAAATATGCACACATATATTGTACACAGAATAAATATTTTATTTACATGTAAGGAAAAAATATAACAGAATATTACATAAATACATTATATTATATATCGTGTTCATTATATGTGCATGAAAATGCATACAATGAACATTTTGCTTTTTGTATATTGTTAAGAATAAATCAGGAAACCTCCTCATGTTCCCTTCTGTTTCTCTCTCTCTTTATCTCTCAGTATTTATCTCAACATCCACCTCTTCCTCTACCTTTCTGATTTTAAATTGGATATAGTATATAAAAAATTAGAGAGACAGAAAGAGGTGTGAGGAAGTTTTTTTCTTAACAGGACATAAATACATTATACATTATAGGCTAGAAAGTATATGAAAACCCCATACTTACCAGACCTTTTGCTTTGCCAATACGTATCTGGAAGCATCACAAGCTACTAAAGACAAATTGTTGCTAAATCTCTGCAGCGTAACAATGAACAGAAAACAAGACCTCGCTCATTGGAGCAGAGTAAAAATGTAGTGTGAGCATAGCGGCTGTGACAGTTTTAAAAATTGAAGCTATAGAAACTTCATCAAAGGATCTTCTATAATTTGATTTCTGCTATTATTTTTCCAAGGAGTAAACACCCAGCCCCGTTTATTCAGACACTTTTACAACAGTTTTGTGACTTTCTATTTTTTGAGGGCTAAACTTACATTATCTCAGCATTTATTTCACAAAAAGGTATCTTATATAAGAACATGAGAACAATGTCTGATTGTAATTTTAGTTGGCTGAAACAGCAACCTGACCAGCCCACTTACTTCCCTACATCCATTCCAGGAATTAGCTTTTATTACACAGTGTCATAAGATATTCATTAGTGTTGACCATATGAGTTATTTGACAGGACAGGATTTTGACCCCACTGGTAGGACACTTCCCTGTATTGGTGTTCAGCCCACAGTGCAGTGAGCACTCAGGATGTGCTTGAATGTGGTGTGGTGGCAGCTCAGCTTCTTTTGTCAGCATAATCCAGCCTCTGGTTTTGGTGGGACATAACCTATCCATGCAAGTGAGTTCAGAAATTAATCAACGTATTTCCTTAGCTGGGTCAGATGCCTTTTATTTAATTACTCCAGTAGCTGGAACTACTGTAGTTTCATCTGCAAATACCCATTAAAAAGGGAAAATTCTGAAAAACCTGGAAGTCCCTAACTTGGAATTTCAGAGTAAGTGTATGTAGGGTTTTTGGCTAGAGGAACACCATTTTCTGTTGTGTGTGTGCACAGGTTCATAAGTCATCTGCATTGAGATGCTTGAAGAAGTGGGGAGCTTTACCAGCACCGATGCCAAGATTAAGTGCTGTCCAGATTCCTCAACATGTCACCATACTTTCATTTTTCTGGTAAAAAAGAAATCTTGAAGAAACAGGTACAAAAGGATGATGGCATTGCTTTCTCTACCTGCTATACCTGAGAAAGTACTTACAGTACTCCTCACCCTTCCCAGGGATTTCCGAGAATGTTCTCCTTACTTTGTGAACTGTTTTCACTGAAAACAAATAAGCACATT
>VZZY01001915.1:0-14860 GCA_013400335.1 Eurystomus gularis | reverse complement strand
GTGAAAGGGCTGGAGAGCATGCCCTATGAAGAGTGGCTGAGGGAACTGGGTTTGTTTAGTCTAGAGAAGAGGAGACTGAGAGGAGACCTCATTGCCCTCTACAACTACCTAAAAGGAGGTTGTAGCAAGGCTGGTGTTGGTCTCTTCTCTCAAATTAGTAATGATAGGACGAGGGGAAATGGCCTCAAGCTGCGTCAGGGGAGGTTTAGATTAGATATTAGGAAGAAATTCTTCACGGAGAGGGTAGTTAGGCACTGGAATAGACTGCCCAGGGAGGTGGTGGAGTCACTGCCCCTGGAGGTGTTTAAAGAACGAATAGATGCAGTGCTTGAGGATATGGTGTAGTGGTTAGAGAGATGCTAGGAGAAAGGTTGGACTTGATGACCCTGAAGGTCCTTTCCAACCATAATGATTCTGTGATTCTGTGGATTAGACTACAAGGGGGATGAAATATTCAGCATTATCTGTTTTACTTCCTTGTTCTGGTCTTCTCTGTGGTTTCCTGTTTCACTCTCTCACTCACTGTTTAAAAGTTACATTTTTCGCCTAAAACTTTCGACCTTTTGCAAATGTGCTTTATAGTGTGTTTTTAGTTTCTCTGTACAGTGTGGCTAAACAGAATTACCAGGTTTCATTCAGTACAAATAAAATTCTGAGTGAGGCTAGTTACCTTCAGAAGAAAATATCTGCCCTTTCACAGATGTTTTTTTTCCATTTAAGCACAGAAACAAGGTGGCAGGTTTTTTTCTAGTACTTAATGTACCATAAAAGCATCTCAGTATGAGCAGAGTGAGCAGACACTTAATCCAACATCCTCAAAAAATGCAGCTTGTGTTTTTGCTTGGATTTACTTTAGATGACAGGGCCTTGTGGCAGACATGCATGGGCTCTGCATCGCAGCAGGGTGAGAAGCAGTGAAGGGTGAAGTGTGGAAGAAGGAAATTACTTTCTAGCAGTAATGACGACCATGAGTCTACAGACCTTGCAATGATTTGGAGTCTTTAAGATATATTTACTGCCAAAATGTAGACAGGAGAGCAGTAATTGTGAGGAGTATGCTGAAATGGCATAGCATCCTAGGGACCAACTCTGTCATATACCTCATGTTCTGAGCTCCCATACACCATCAGAAGGCCACTCCTCTCTCAAAGAAACTGTCCTTCAGAATACAAAGCTGACCTGGGCCTGTCCCACCACAGAGCTTTGCATCTCAGACTACATTTGTGCTAGTTGAAGGCAAATGCCCTCACAAAGGCAGAGCAAACATACAGCCTCTTTTTCCCATGAAGAGCAATACAGATTCTGCATAAAGTTATTTATTCCGAATACTACTTCTAAGTAAAGAGATGCATCTATGAGCACTTCCCTAAAAGCTGCACACAAAAAAGTTACTACTATTTTAAAATATTGCTTTGCTAGAGTCATGCCACACACCAGGCATACCTTCGGAGGTAGGCAAAAAAGTCTGTGCCTGGGGAAAGCAAATGAATTTAGGGAATATTCAAACATTGCATTGATTACCACAGGGACTTTTTACAGGGCTCATAGTGATAGGACAAGGGGTAATGGCTTTGAACTGGAGGAAGGGAGATATAGATCAGATGTAAGGAAGATGTTTTTAACTCAGAGGGTGGTGAGACACTGGCACAGGTTGCCCAGGGAAGTTGTGGATGCCCCAATACTGGATCTGTTCAGGACTAGGTTGGATGGGGCTTTGAGCAACCTGATCTAGTGGGAGGTGTCCCTGTCATGTCAGGGGGTTGGAACTAGATGATCTTTAATGTCCCTTCCAACTCAAACCAGTCTATGATTCTATGAATCCTAGCAATAAAACTGCAAATAAATGAAAGGCAGCAAAAGTCTTCTTTTGCAGAAAACAAAACCAGTCATTTGCCTTTGTAAAAAAAATGCTTTTTTTTGGTCAAGGTTTTTAATAGTTTGCAAATGTTGAAACATTCAAATAACTACAAGATCAGGATCTATCTTGGATATTATGACTCCTTTCAGGACATGTAAAGTTTCTCGTGCCCTGCAGTGCTTTAACAGGTGTTTTCCTTAAGCCTCAGGAGCAACTTACTATATAGACAGGTGGTAAGTTCCCAAGTCCTCCCAAGTCCATCTTACCTGAGCATTCTCTACCCTTTCTACTACTGATACCCTCAAGGGTATTAAAAATCTTTCAGGGAAGTGCTGTGTATTGCTTTGTTCCATGTACATTGGTGAATATTCATTGCATCCTTCAGTCTGCACAACTGGGCTGTCACTTGAGAAGTGCATCAATCCCTTAATGAGGTCCAGACTAATTTATCTGAGGGAAAACAAAAAGAAGTAAAAATAGCAAGGTCGTTTGCAGTCTCTTAACAATGATAGTGCTAATGAAGCTTTAAAATGAATGACAAGATTAATTCCCTAAACTTTTAAGTCAGTACTGGGGAAAATGCAGTCGTCAGAGAAAAGAGAGAAGCTGTTTTTCCAGAGGGAGAAGCAAACTACTAAAGTGCCTTTCTTCCCTTAAAACAGCAATACTGTCAAAACTGTACTTCAGAAAGTGACCTGTTTCAAATTCTGATGTTTATCCCTTGTCCAGTAGGAATATGGCTTCATCAGAGATTTAAAACACATTTCATTGTCCTCTCCTGTCACTGTTTTGATGGCATCACTCTGTGGAATTTCAATTGTTTTTTCCTTCCTTTGAAAACAATCCAAGAAAATTCTCTTTCTAGAGCAATGTTTCCATGTTTAACATGCTAGGACATATTTAGACCTTAAGATTTTAATACATATTTTCAATAAAGGATAACAGAACTATTACTGGAAGTAAAGATGCATGCTACACAAACAGCAAAATGTTGTGTTTCGGATGCTATGGTTCTGCTGCTGTCTGACAAGTTGTTTCACTTAGCATGGAAAAATCTGGCACTGCAGATCGTTCCAAAGAAATCTACTTTAATTACTGCCATAGTCCAAGCACTGTAAGTATTGCCTAGCAGTAGCAGGAAGTTGCATTCGTGTAAGAAAGTTCATCCACTTTTCTGCTTCTTGAGGCTAGCAGAATAATCAAGAAACCCATTTAAAACTCTAATTCTATTAATTTGCAAGTGTTGGAGAAGGAAAGCATGCTAACTTCTAGACTAAATTAGTTTTAATGCATTACTGCCAGACCAAAATTTTTAAAAGTAGTTCCCTTTCCCTGACTTTTACAGACTTTCTCAGCTACTTTTGTTCTAGATCTTTAAATGGGCCAGTCTCACCTCCCTTTATTCTGCTGTTCAGAACTGAGTAGTCATTAGAGAATATATTGGATTGGTAACCACGTGTGCAACTATATATATGCTGACCTTCCGTTTGGAAGGAGAATTTCCTCTACTCAAAGAAAACCATATTCTTTGCTATTGGTTGAAGCAATTTTACAGTTGTTGAGCTGATGGACAAACTGAATGTTTTGCATTCTTTGAACTTCAGCCTTTCCACACAGCTGCAATAAGACACTCTGAATCCTAAACTGACATGCTTAATTATGAATTATCAGTCTTCCTTCAAAGCTATTTTAGAAAGGCCTTGTGATGTTTGAGCTACTAGGTGGGCACTTTGTCAGAATCCTGTAGTAGAAACACCAGTTACTGGAAATGTCAACACAGCAAAGAACAGAGTACAATTGGTAGCTACTTTGGACAGACCCAAGATGGGTAGCACATAGACAACTGAGGAAAAGGGAGGACAAGAACCCCACTTGGGTTCTTTGTCATCATTTTGGATTTATGGACCAATATAATGCATTTTCCAGTGAAGGTGTGGGCTTCTGTGTAGCCCCTTTAACCTGAATACAAAACACTCACTTGTCAAGGCTATCTTCCAAAGAACATGCTGAAAGAGCCCATGAAGCACCATGGCAGAACTGCTGCTCTACAAAATTGTATAGTGAAGCTGAAGGAACACAGTGAGAAGTGGTTTTCTGTGAGATAGATAGGGCTGGTATGGCTGGTTTTAGTCTGACACACCTGCAGTGTATCGACACAACGGCAACATTTTCAGCACTGGAAGGGATGCAATGAATAGATCACCACGAAAAACGTACCACAAAATGAATAATCTGCTTAATGACACAGAGTTTTAAAGAATGAGTCTGTAAATTCAGTATTGGCTAAATTACAGGTGATCTCATAATGCAACAATGAAGCAAAGTGTACAAGCACATCTTTCTAGTTATGTATTTTCTAGGTTTTGTTTTGTAACTCCTTGTTGTTGCCCATAGCTTGTATTTTCTGATTAATTTAAAAATAAGTTCAGAATAGTTTTATGACTACATGACTGTCACCAAGAACTTGTAATAGCCCTGCTTTATGTGTTTGAATTTTCTTTAATGAAGATATGAATGGTGATAATTAGAAAGTTTTTGATTACCACAAAACGGGCAGTAAATTTCCACAATAGTTGTGGGATTCATTTATTTTTTTAAAGAAAACTCAAGCCTTTACATTTTTAAAGCTGTTATAAAAATCCATTATCTGGAATGGAGCTAACAAGATCAGTTTTCATTAAGGTTTGATAATGATTATATTGAAAACTATATTAATCATCATGAAAGCAATTACCCTGTGTCTGTAAAGCCATAAGACTATACTCAAGAAAAGTGGAAGTGCCCATGCAGAGAGAGCGATACTGTAAATTTTATTTCTCCATAAGAAGCTGGTTATTCTATTAGGGAACCCTTTCAACTAAAACATAAAACATAAATGGCAGTGATTTTGTAATTCATTTGTATGAATAATCACTGGGGAGCTACTTCTGTGGCTCAGATTGCAGAGGTTGTAGAGCTTCTCTGTAAAGTACTTCTCAGCACAAAGGATATTAGGGATGAGAGCTTAAAAGGTTTGGCAAGTTGTGTTCATAGATATATTTAAGAAGTATATCCTTAGAACAAGCAAAGGACAAAGCATCACTAAACTAAAATTTTAACATTTCTGCCTGCCCTGGTATTATCAGGTTATATTGTTCATGTAAATGTGTCCAGTTTTCTGGTCCTATCCCTCTGCAGCAGTCAAGCTACTATGTTCTCATGTGTCCACTGCAGAAGGTTAGACTAGAACCACAAAGGCTCATCTGTATAAGTCAATTAAGGAGTGCAGGGGAACATTCCCAGGAACCTGGACATCCATACCCTCAAAATGCCACAGGCATTTTGCCTGTTGTCACCTGTGAGTTTTAGCACTGTTCCAAAGAATTCCTGGGCACGGCTCAGGAGTTAGCATGGACCAAAGAACCTCAGACAGCAGCCGTCCTGGATTCGGGTGAATTTAGTGTTACAGAAGGTGTAATTTTGAGCATCAGTACTGAGGACTGTGCCAGTCATGTTCAGTTTAGCACTACAGAGTCAGCTGAAGTTCTCCGTGGCTTCGACATGCTGGCACAGAGGTGCTTGCCAGGACAGTGTAAGCGAGCCTGTGAGCACTGGGATGAGGCAGTAGCTCCTCTGCTGCTCCTTAGCACAAGTTCAAAGTTCAGCACAAGGCTTTGCTTTTGGGGCTGGTAGATTTCATAACTATTACGTTGTCAATAATCTTAGTCTAAATATCTTCCTCACCACACATGTTGTCCTTTGAGCTGGATTTCTAGGAATAACTGAGAGCACAGCATGTAGCTGCAGCTCCTTTACCTGCACTAATAAGGGGTGAGTGAAGGAGACACATCCTTTCAGGCAGGGACCAAGATTTTTGCCTTGGCACGGGAGACTGGCTACTGTAGTGAACAAAAAGACTAAATGAACTGAATGCTAGTATAAAATTCAGAGATATGTTTTTTTCCTTTATTTGGCTATTGTTTTTCTCAACACAACAGCCAAGGAAAAAATTTTCAAGCTCACAGTGGCTTTTAAAGCAAAAACTGTTATTGAAAGTGACATTGCCTTGAGATAAATCAAGATCTAACGAGGACATTCTTTTCCGAATTTTGCTGTACAATTGTGTGGCATTTTTTCCATGCTTTACCTTATCTTTTAATGTTCCTTAAGATGGTTGCAGTGTAGACTATCAGAGTACTTCTGAACCACATCAGCCAAGCAAAGCTACTTTCCTATTTTCTCACATAATAATCGTGGGTAAATGTTTTGTGATTACATGTTCAAATTTTTGCTGTTTATTTACACTAAAGTTGATAAAGCATTTAAACCTAAAACTCAGAAATAGGAAATTCCAGCTTCCTGACATCCCAGCTCTGCTGTCTCAAAGGCAAAATCTTTAGTATGCTTATTTTCAGGAAGCTGGGCATGTTAGTACCCAGAAAATACCCTTCTAAATCCAGGAGATTTTTTCAGAGAATTTTTTTATTTTTTCAATGTGATCTATTTTGGAATTCTTCTACATTCAATATACCCTCATTGTTTTTGAAAGTGCCACTTTACATTGACTCATGTTGGCACATGCAAACTCACTTGAGATGTTAAGACCACGTTTGAAGGTTATTTCTGGGCCTTGGAGTAAGATATTGATCAGAAAAGGGTGATAATTTTTTGCTTTAATTAATTTGAAGAAAAAAAAAATAGCATTTTCCTTCATTTTGTTGTATCCTCTTCTAACAGTAACCTTACTTATTTGCCAGTATTAGGAGTCAGTGCCCAAGGTTTTCAGGGCTGCCTGTTCCCTAGTACTTAGGCATCAGAGAAACATACAACATTGCTTCACCATATTCTCCTCCTTAATAAATGCAAGCAAAGGGTCCATTTATAAATCAATTAAGCTCTTCTGTCAGAGAGACCCATTCCAGGGCTTAGCCCCACCTTGACACTGCAGTAGCAATTCCTTCCCTAACCTGCTGATGACTGGATTCTGGAAAATATAAGAATCCTGTTTCCAGGCAGATTGCATTTACAGGCTAGGCAGTGTCCATGTTCCCAGGACCAGGTGTATTCAGTGAGTGAATGAAAGATTCAGCTGGGATTCATTCATTTTTGTGTGCTTAATCTGAAGACCTCTTATCAAGGCTGAATAGAGCCCTTCTGCACATCAGTTCCAAAAGGCAATCTGTTGCCCCTGTAAATTTGTGTGAAAGAAATTGTCCTGTTAATTGACATGGAAGAAGAAATCACTGCAGAAGTTCCTAGGCCCATCATCGACCAGGATGTGGCTTATATATCACAGCTCATCTGTGCATATTTTCGCCTCTCAGACAGCTGCAGTTAATGCGCTCAATACATGAGACAGCAGCCCACGTCTCACCTCTAGGTAACATGAAAAATCCTATCCTTTTCATTCTTTTTACATCTTTGTGGTTATTTATATGCAGTTACCTATAGTGCATGCAGAACAGTCTATTATTATTGTTGCCAGCTCTAATAGTGTGATATCCAGGGAATTTAGGCATGAACTGCAGCCCTGTTCTGCTGTTCGCTGCACAGAAGGGACTTGCTGCAGAAAGGACTCCTCAAAAGCATCAGCATAGACACTGATTATGAGAATAACACAAATGGAGCGGACACACAGATAGGGGAAAACAAGGCAACAATGGGACCAGGAAAGGGGGAGTTTATACCTTTCCTATATCTAGATCACAAAATCTTAACTCCTTTGCGAGCACCCTGCCTAATAGGCAGCTATTAGCTTGTCCATTAGCAGTCTTGTCACCAAACTAATCAAGCCCAGCTCCCTCCTCTCTCTTCATATGTCATATGTGATATAAAAAATTCAGTCCTATACACCAGAGCAGGTGTGACAAGCCTTCGTGCTGAGGCCTGGCAAACTTGGTACAGAGCTCACGGCCTGTTACTAGTATGGCAAGGCCATGTTACAGGGCTACATGCTTGTAGCATGACAGACAGACAGGTGTGAAGTTTCCTTTCCTCCTTCCCATCCATCTCCACCCTTCTCAGTCCAGTCCCTCCTCCTCCTATAGGATATTTTTTTGAGGGGAAGTTGCTGGAAAACGTTTTGACAAATATTTTGGAGGGAAAGCTGTGTGTATTTTTTGTAACACTGATTTGCTTGCTCTTTACTACCTGGACCAAAGAGAAAGTGTGAGTGTAATGGCCACCAAAGCCTTTAATCAGCAGGGGCTGAAACGTGCCCCAGGTCACTGCAATGGTGTCCACTTTGTGATGTACTCAACACACCTTTGAAATGAATGACCCTCCAGCACAATAAATCTGTGCATTTGTTTTACAGAAGTAAATAACAGCTATGAATCTTCTTCTCTGGAGCATGTTTTACTGAAGCCATAAAGCGACACAGTCTGCTTCCCAGCAAACCTGATGTACAAGGCAGCAATCCCTGATGCCTGAAGCTGTGGAGCACTGCTATGTCAGCAGCCACGGTGCAGGATTGCCATCTGCAGGGCAGCCTGGCATCCCACTCCTGATCCCCAGGGATGTCCCTCAGAAATGTAGGAAATGAGAGCACTGCCAGGACACGGGCTGCACTGACACACGTGTGTATCTAAACTGCACCTGCATTAAGAGAAGACCCGTTGCTCTACAGAGTCACAGAATTTGCAGCCAACTTGACACAGGAATTACTATTATCTGTTTCCTAAACATGGTCCTACCCCCTCCAGTACCTTGTATATTTTATGAATATGTTGCCGGGCAGGCAGGAGGGAGATGAACAAGGCTGGGAGGGAGATCACTTGCAGGATAGCTAACCTCTCCTTTCCATTATTGGGATCAAATCACTCCCTCCCTTTCAAGGCAGGATCTATGCCAAAGTCACCTCAGCAGTGTACGCAGTCTGCTTTCTTTGCAGACATGTTTGTAGGTGGGAAAGTACCTGCACATCAGCCTGCACACACGAAAACATGGGTCTCACCTGCAGTGCGAGAGTTTGAAGATTCAGCCTTCAAACCACCTCACTAAAAGAGAATGTTGATACTGTTTTTTAAACGCTCATAATTATTTTCCATTCTGTTAACAAGCTGGTCAACTTATTTTGCATTTCAGTGTGGAAATTCTGTGTGCTAGCACCACCGAAACACATCAAATTTCAAAAAAATTGTTTCAAAAAAATAATGACCCTGATTTACTTACATGACCATCTGCTGGCCCTAACTTCACGGGCATAAATTACCAGCCATGGCCCACCTCAAGCAACTAAACTGTAAAGGAGACCCTAGCATGAAAGTAAAATAAAATAAAAGTTGTTATACTAGGGAAGGACAATCCTCCTTAACTTTAGAGCAGTTGGCACACTCTCAGAACAAGCCCGGCTGAGGGCAGTGGCTAGAGGGTTAATGCCTCTCTACCCCTTGATGGGAAGATTACAGCCTTTTGCTGATCCCATTCTGCCCAGCTCTTTCTCACTGATATTTGTGATACCATGACATGAAATAATCTCAGCTATCCTGAAGCTGCCAGTACATAAGAACTTTTGCAGAAATGAGCAAGACCACTAGCAAACTCCAATGAGTTAAATGATCCATGGTGCTGAGCAGTACATTACCACAAATTTCTCCTTTGCCTAGTACCGTTGCACTGTAACCCGGCTGTAATGAAACGTGACACACACTAGCGCTTCTTGCACTGCCAGGCAGTGAGCACTGCCCTTTCCTCAGTCTGCTTCTGGCACAGGGAAACGAATTATGTGCAGGAAAGGTGTTCAGATGACAGTGTGGTATCACATTAGCTGTACTTGAGCTGTAATCGTGGTCCTTGCTTTCCTAGACTTTCTGGTACAGGTCTTCCTATGGTTCTGCAGCTCTGCCACAGCTGTCAGTAAAGGGGTGAACTATGTATTTCTGTGTATTTTGCCATCAAAATTGCTGTTAGTGCCCCTTAAAGTCAGTAGAGCCAGTCACACATCGAGAGCAGAATTTACAACCACACAAAGGATTTCAAGGATCAGTTTACACTACCAGTGCTAGATGTGACAGTTCACAGATGAGACTACTTGGTGATAAAGCACCAACACACTATTGCACACCTATACAGTCCCGGTACGCTGCAGGCTCCCACAACACACACAAATACCCATGGTCATCGTCAGTGGAACTGACATTTTGGGCCACATGCAGAAACACTCGTACAGCTTATAGCTATAGATTTACATGACACTGTTAGTAAACAGTTAGTATACCTAGCACTGCAAACAGGCTTTGCCTTTTTTACGGCTTCAGGGACTACTACTTGAGTGCACAGCCTTGCTTCAGCTGAAAATGCCTGTAAGAATGCAAAAAACCTCTGGGGGTGCATTAGGAAAAGGCACAGTTAATGCAGAGTAATCTGTAAAATCATGAATGACCTGGAGATCTGGGGTTCTCGTTGAAATAGAAGATTGAGATAATCAGGAAGCAGCTTCAAATTGTGCAAAAGGATGTACATTTTCATATAGATGTAAAGAAATAGTGAAGTATTTTTCCAGAGGGTAAAATAGAAGCCAGAAGTTAAAATTTATTAAATATGAGTTAGATAAGGTAGACTCATAGAGGATAAGCCCCCAGGGCTGTTAGTGATGATCCAGGCATAATTTTAGCTTCAGGAAACCCTTCAGCCAACAAATTTGAGAGGCTGAGATTCTAGGCAGCAGAAGAGTCCCGTACATCACTTTCACTGTTCACCTCTCCAAGCATCTGTTCCTGTTTTTTTATTCTTGGGATGTGTTGTCCTGAACTTGTACAGAGCAAAGGCCTTTCCAGCCCAAGAGATGAGTTAAGGAGACAAGCAGGCAGCCACTGAGCTATAGCTATGAAGTGATGAAAGGGACCACAGGTTTAAAGATTATTTCTGAAGGTGAACAGCCAACACAACTCAAGTAGCACAAATTGTTTCTGGAGAACAAGTGTGTAGTGCCCAGGACGTGGTAACTGAGGGAGGTGGGAGTTTGGCTGCAGCAAGAATCAAGAGTGACAGTGTTAGTAGGAAGAACAAGAAAATTTACTGATCTCACAGCAACTCTGTCCTATTTTCTGTCTATCTCTGTGATACTAGTGTGTAGGTTGTTCTCAGATGGAGGTTTTAGTGCCCAGAAAGCCACCAGGCTTTTTCAAGATCATGATCTCTGTCAAGCCACTTCAAAAGAATGTGTCTGATGGCACAGCACACGTAAAGACATAAAGAAGTTTCTAGTCAGCAGCTGTATGTAAAATGGTTTCCTAGACACTAAAAGGTCTTTGTAGGGGAGGAAAGTGCAATGTGCTGGCAATTGCTTAAAGAACAAACAACAAATGCTAGTGGCCCTGTTTCATCAGAGCAACTTGGTATTTTCTGTATATTCATATGCTGAGGGACAGTGATTGTTTCTAATTTTTGGCATTTTTAGCTAAGGTGACTATCCTGAACACTTTGCATTTGTCCACTGGGCTTTAATGGTTGGCACATCAAAGACAGAAGCTGAACCTCCTCTTCTCCAGGCTGAACAAGTCCAGTGACCTTAGCCACTCTTCCTAAGCCTTGCCCGCGAGGCCTTTCATCATCTTGACTGCTGTCCTCTGGACACACTCGAATAGTTTAATGTCCTTCTTCTATTAAGGCACCCCAAACTGTGCACAGTACTCGAGGTGGGGCCACACCAGTGCAGTGCAGTGCAGAGTGGGACAATCACACCCTTGGCTAGCTTGCGATGCTGTTCTTGAGGCACCCCAGGACACAGTTGGCCCTTTTGGCTGCCAGGGCACATTGCTGACTCATATTCAACTTGTCAGCAATGCAAACCCCCAGATCTCTTTCCACAGGGCTGCTCTCCAGCCTTCCATCCTTCAATTTATACATATAGCCAGGATCACCCTGTCACAGGTCAAGAATTCATCAGTTGCTCTTGTTAAATTTCATGCAGTTGGTGATTGGAACGGGTTGCCCAGGGAGGTTGCAGATGCCCCAACACTGGATGTGCTCAAGACTAGGTTGGATGGGGCTTTGAGCAACCTGGTCTAGTGGGAGGTGTCCCTGCCATGTCAGGGGGGTTGGAACTAGATGGAGGGGGGTGAGACATCTAGAGAGCTGGGTTTTTGCTGAACCGTTCCAGTTTCTGTATTTCTTCCCTGTTAAAGAATGCTGTCACTCTTTTTCCTGTTTTCTATAGAGGGTAGAGAATTTAAGACTGATGCAGAGAAACAGCATGATATTTATGAATACATGGATTATGAAAAATAATTCATTTTGCAGCCAATGTTAATTGAGTGAGTGTCATAAATCTAGACAATATACCTACCTGAATAATTTAGAAATGCCTGTCATTGTCACTGGTAACAATCAAGGTGTTTGTCTCTGAATATTCATATAGTATCATTAAGATATAATGATGCCAAATAATGAACCTGTTAAACTATGAATGTTAATGATAGAGTTTAATTCTTAATTTCTAAGGCCTTTATAAATGTGATATTAGCCTTGAAATGTCATGATATCCATAGTATTTAATCTGAAAATGCATATTTTTATTTATACAATGTAATATTGGTCATAAGGTAGAGCTTTCCAGAGATTTTTATTGTCATTTACTAAAGGCTAAAGTACAGAGGTAATTTATTAAATTCTGACTTTGGAAATGTATAAATTACAAGTAATATTTCTATTAAATAAAGTTACTGTACCATGTTCAAATATATATATATTTTGCATTTTCTTCGCAATTCTATGCCCTACAGACAAGTTTCATGTGGTCTTTTCTCATCTCTGTATCACAAGGGATAATGAAGTATTCATTTTGTCCATTTTTTACTCTTTGTAATGAGCCATGGGGTTTGTCTAGTCTGGCAAAAAGGAGGCTGAGGGGCGTTCCTGAGGAGGGAATGTGCTGAGCTCTTCTCCCTGGGATCTGGGGACAAGACCCCTGGGAATGGCTCAGGGCTGCATCAGGGGAGGTTCAGACTGGACATGAGGAAGCACTTCTTTACTGAGAGAGTCCTGTGGCAATAATTGGTGGCAAGCAATTTAATGCCCTTTGAATTTTGTGGGTGTTGTTCAGTGTCTTTTCTGGCAGCCTGAGGAGGTTGCTGAGGTGGGACTTGGAAAATGAAAACACTTACATTTAACAGATGGTAAAAACTAGAAAGTGAATAGTCTTAGAATCAATATGAAGGCTCTAAAATCACGTATTTTTTGGACATCCTTAAACAAAGGAAGCAATTAGGCATGGAAAGAAAAGAGAACACTGCACTCTGTAGTTATGAATGAGGTGAACTGTAGTCAACAGTAGTGAATAATGCTGAAACTTTCCTGGGAGCTTTAGGGAGAAGCAGGACACCAGGAAGCAGTATGTAAATAGAAATAGGGAGAGCAAGAATAGAAATAAATGACCACAGCATATAATAAAGGAATTTCATTATGTCAGATGCAGAGAGTGTTTGACAGTGTTTATTGGGCTTGGTGGACCACAGGGTACTAGAAAGTGGCTCAATTAGGTGGATCCTGGTTCTGCCATTTCTGCAGTGCTTAACCTCTACCTAAGCGGGTTTAAGGTGATCCTCTGGGTTTCACTGCTCATTCTGTGCTCCAGAACCATGCTCGTTCAGTCTTCAGTGCCAGCCATAAGCCCTGGTGATTGCTGCTGTGTTTTCCTATGATGCTGGTTCATGTGTATGGAGAAGGTATGGGGCACAACCACCTTCTTCTGAATCTATGCTGAAGAGTTCCCAGCTAGGACGCAGTCATGACATTTGTAACAGACAAAAAGCATGTATTGTGCTGTCACCACACTAAGTTGCAGACACATGCTTTGTTCTGTTTGTTTCTGTTCTTCTGTTACTGAACAGTTTCCCTGGTTTTTGGCTCTGCAGCCAGTGTGTTCTGTGAAACCAATCTGGCAGAGTACGTGCCTTTGTCAGAAGCTATACGAAGGGAGACTGGGGAGGGTGGGAGGAAATCTCTGTAGAGGAAAGATAACTGTTTTCTGACCTACTTGGCTTTCTTTGTATAGTTAAGATTAAAAAAAATGTACAATAAACATATCTTGGAATTGTTCCCTTCGTCAAAAGAATAGAAGAATGAGGAGGAGGACAGAATCTAGAGCTCTGGTTTGGATTCAGCACATCAGGGTTTGCAACTATCTCAAAGCACAGGAACTCCACCCACTTCTCTGGGTTAGTGTGGGGGTCTGGAGTTAGGGGTTTAGGATTAGGGCACATAGTCAGGATGTTTTAAGCACTTAAGTTACTATTTGGGATTGGGCCAAGGGTTAAGGTTCAGGCTGGGATTAGAATTAACGGTTTGGAATTGGGCTCAGGTTTGGGATTTGGTTTAATGTTGGTAGTTTAAGGGTTAGGAATTAAAGTTCAGCCTATTAGCCATGGGCTCTCTTGCAGGCCTGTGCCTTGGCAAAGGCAGTCACATCAACATCCTCACCACTGACCATGCGCAGGATGAACTTTCGAAGTGCCACCTTGCTGACAGCTTCAGCTGTGGGGAAGGCCTAGCTGATACATCAGTTCCTAGTGGTATTCTGGCCAGCAGTTGTAATGAAGCTGCTCTTGGTAAGGGCATGTGGAATATGTTTGCACCTTTAAGGCATGTAGTGAAGGACCCTTCTCAACACGGAACAAAAAGGGGCAATAAGATAAGGAAGAAGCCATAGAGAAGAGAGCATTACAAGGACACCAACCTGACCACCAAGACTCATCAGTCACACTAAGTGATGAAGGCACTTGAGAGGGCGAGAATGTTTACTCCAGCAAGTTTATATTCTCAGGAACCTTGTCAGCTGGGAAACGAAGGGAAAAATCAGGCAGCCAGAAAAAAACACACAGAGAAACGGATCTGACAAAGCAAACCTCGCCTGTCACATTGACTGGCGGGCTATCAAGAGACCCCAGGCGCCACTTTCAGGCGTGGTCTGCTTCGCGTGTGGCGTTCCTGCACACGGCGGTCACGCTGCGTGTGAGCCGGGCCGAAGCCGTCCTGCCCGGGGCTCGCCGCGGCGCTGTCGCTGGGGCCGCAGCGGCTGCCCCC
>VZZY01001909.1:0-28280 GCA_013400335.1 Eurystomus gularis | reverse complement strand
CTGTATTTTAAAGGCATCACCTTGTTTTATTCTCCCTTGTAGCGAGGAGGTCTCTTCTCCTTAAATGCAAGAAGCCCTTCAATTCTATCTTTTGTTGGAATAGTCTGCAATGAGCAGAGTAACAGTTCATTACTGACACCAATATAAAGAAAAATATTTTCATACAAATCCTGTTCTTCAATGCCTCCAATGTGCAACACAGAATACAACAGAAAAATGAAAACTAAAATGTCTAGTCAGATACAGGAAAGTACCAGACACTTCTNAAGTACCAGACACTTCTAAGGCAAAATATACGGCGGAGAAACAATTTGGGAGAAGAAGGAGCAATCTGTCTTCAAACAGATGACTGTGAGAAATTGGTTTTGGTGGCTTTTTTGTTTGGTTTTGAGGGTTCTTTTGTTTGTTTTTTGGGGGGTTGGGGAGGTATTAATCAGATCACTATATGTTTTAAATAAGCACCTAATGCTGGTGCTGCTATTTCAAACCCTTGTCTCAAAGTCCAAGAACATACAAGCTCAAATACATCATTTCCGTGTTTTGCTGGCAAAGAGGTTTGTCGCCATTTTCTGTTGGCTAGCACATATGCCATTAGTGGCACATGCTAGTGAAGTGCCCTTCATGTTACTTCATGTTAAACCAAAGCAAAGCAAAAGCAAGGCAATTCTTGGTGTAGGTGCACAGCAGCGTATGATTGGCTAGGTATGCAGCTGGTAGTGCTTCACTACCTTCACCCTAACAGTTCTGGAAGGGAGATGTTTTTGTCCTAAACTACAACTCTTTCCTTAAATTCCTTATAAAAACAGAGTAAGTAGAAGAGAGATCTAAGGACAATGCCAAAATATCTATAGAGGAAATAATAGAGCAATTTCTAGCTGAATTTCTGCATGTTTCATAACAGGCACCAACAGAGTCTGTTTTCTGGGTTTTCTTGTGTTACATACCTGAGCATAACAAGCCTCTTCGATTGCTAAACCTGTTACTAAGTCGACCTGAGGAAAAGAATATGATGTTTTGTAAAAGCATACTGTTGTATATTTAGCATATATTATTTCCTAATAGGTAGCTTAAAAATGGTGTTTACATGTGCCCCATACTAAAACACTTCTGCAAAGTTCTATACTACTCTCACATTGAAATGCTTCACTGCCATGTGGTAAGAGTGGTTAGTATTTCTGCAAGTTTCCTTATTTGGCAATACATTATTATGTAAGACACTGTCAAAACAATGTATGTTCTTCACTACAAATAATGTGGACTAAAAAACATTAGCCACTTGCACATTTGTAATGATTTTATTTATTAAAGGGGAAAAGATTTAATGTACTGCATAATTATTTAAAAATTGTTCTGAAAAAATCTATTTTCAAAATACCATATAAGAACATGATGCCCTGCCACAAAATGAACAGAAATTCAAGTTTAAAGGGATTTAAAAGAAATAAAAAAGAAGTCAATGACCATCCTGCATCATCACCTAATTTTAGTAACATTTTTTCCTTTGTAACCTGGTCTGAATAGCTGAAAAGGCTGAACATTCCCCTCACTACTTCTCCACCTGCCTTAAGCATCAGCTGCTGAAGAACTTACCAGGTCTTCACACGGCCACTGAAAGGACTGTGGCTATGCACCACAAGCAATTTGTCAAGAGCAGATAAGCTACAGGATAGATTACCAAAGGAAGCTGTGAGATCTCTGCCATGGAAGGTTTGTAACAACAGCTTGACTGGTTTTGATACAATAGATCTTATCCTGGGGGCTCAAGGTTGAAACAGATGATCACTCAGAGTCCTTCTAACCCTATTACTCCTAATTCTACGAACATCATGGTTTTGACCCTTCAGTCCACTATACCTGGTCACTAGGTAATAATTTGTAGCATTTTGAGCCTTGGGTACCACTGAAATAATCTTCCATCATTACTTGCTGTGGAAATCCAACAAACATACTCTCTGCACAACAGCATCTGAGTTTGGTTCTCTGGCCAAAACTTACTGGTGGTACGCTTTGCTGAACTCAACTATATCACTGGTTGCTTTTGAGACTTTAAGAAAAAAATGGACCATTCTTAAATTTGTCTTCTTGGATTCACATTGCATGGGGTGTGATCCCCTTTCCCTTGTCCCAGGTTGAACTATAAGGTGTCCTGGTGTACAGTTTATGCATATGCTTAATGTTAAACTGAATAGTCCAACTGAGCTCAGCAAGACAATTCACAAGCGTAAAGTAAAACACATTTCCATATGTGTTCAGGGCTGGATTTTAACAAGCTTTAGAACTACGTCAACAGTGTTCAAGAAGGAGTGGCAATCAGAATAAAATATTAAATCAGACTCCAGATACAATTTTGACACTAACCTCTAAACTATTAAACTATTAAAAATAATTGACGTGCCAAAGCCTTTGTTAGTTACTAAACACTGAGAGCATTTACAGACAGAGTATGACTTTGAGGTTTTTTTCTGCCCAGCATTTGAAATACAACCTGGTCATAGCAGTTTATGCTTACTTTCTAGTATTAATAATTAGCAGAGTGCATTACTCCTGGACAGACATGAGGGTACTAAGCCTTGCTATAGAAATCAGCATCAACTCTAGTCTCAGGAGTCTGAGACGTAAAAAAATTGCATTTCATCTTTTAAAAAGTTTTGACCACACAGGTTTTCAAAGACTACACTGAGAAACTAAAAGCAGTTCTAGAACAAAAGATCACCAGAGCAGACCTATTTCCAGCTTGACTTCTGCTTACTTTTACAGGAGTAGAGATCCTTACCTCCATTCCCTGATTGATGGCCAGTTTTGCAACTCTCATTGCTACTGGTCCCTAAAATGAAAGAAAAAGCTTATTTATGTATCAGCAAAATCTACAAGATTATGTAGTGAAGAGTCTGCACATCAGTGTTCCTATATTGGGATCTTCTAGACTTCAGACTTTTATTGAATTTATAGTTAGTAGGTTAAATATCCTAATCACATCTCCATAGTAGATATTTGCTTCCAAACTGGCATTTTCAGCATTGAGAAAAAGTGGAAGGGTACTTTTTTCAAAAGAGCCTAATCAAAGCAGTGTGTTTGGTTTATATTTCAAAGGTGCTGGCATGTCCACTTTTGTCGAGAGTGCTCAATTCCCTTTAAAACAAGGCTCAGAAAGGCAACCTTAAGAGACATCATTATAGCCCTTCTCAAGGTCGGTCTTATGTCCCTAATATCACACAAGGGAGACACATGAAAAGATGTGATAATGAAATAAAATGAACTGATGCAGCTTCAAACCTAAGATGTGCTACTGCAAAGCCTGCACTGATCAAGTGATGACACTCTCCCATGAGTGACTGGGGCCTCCAGAAAGCAGAGGGATTTCCACCCTCCTCCTCCCATGTGCCACACAACTGTGAGACATCTCAGTTCTGTGCCTATCCATCAAAATCAGTTTCTGAATGTTCAAACATTGCTTTAGAGAAGTGGCTTGCTGCTTTGGGAAGCGCCAAATGCTTGAGCTGGTTCCAATGCAAAGTTGTAACTGTAACCTTACAGAATCACTGTATGTTAAAATTTTTATGGTATTTTTCCTATTTGTCTTTCTGTGAAGGTGTCCAAGACACAAATAACCCATGTTAAATGCCATATTTAATCTGAAACATTTTCCACTTCCAATGGAAAATTTTAGCTATTACACTTTTGACCCAATAAAGTGATTCACTAATTATTCTCTTCTTCTGCCTCCTATGAATTTGCTACCTGAGACCCTTGACTTGAAAAGCAGGTTTATCAAACACTCTAAACTCACATTGCTACTCGGAAGCGGCAGCTTGCAATCTGTGGCAAGAGGGGAACAGGTAGCAATCACCTAACACAAGACTCCTGTAAGGGTCACACTTAAACTTTTAAACAAAATTTTCAAGTTCTAAAGCACAGGAATTCAGCAAATGCCATTTCATTCTTTTAAGAAAGCCAGAGATAGGATGTCCCTTAGAATGAATGATAATGAGAGCATCATTCTTTTATCAGACTTATACACAAAAGACAGAAAGTAAACTTTCCAGTAATATATGGCTTTTGCTTTAACACTGAAATTACATTTAGCTTTATGTTTTCAAAATAGGAGCTACACTGAGGTATGCCCACTTTCATATGGACCTTTTTGCCTCTCCTCTGAAGTGTTCAACAGCAACAGAATAACCTATTGAGATAACTGCTTTACTGAAAAAAAAAACCAACCGATACACTATTTTTTTTTTAACTCAAAAGCAAAAATATGCAATACAAACACAAACTATATCATGATGACACGAGGACTGGCAGAGTTTTTCTGCTTCACTATGAAATAATTACCAAATAATACCACTCAATACATGAGAGGGAAAACTTCTGATTACTCTCCACATAACTAGAATGGCTTTTTAACTCATAAATTCATGACAGTTCTTCTTAATACAGCTGGTTCTTTTTCACTTTTAACATTTGGTAAAAACTAAAATCAAAATAATTTGTTTTACCTGAGGTAAAAATTCTCTTGCCAGAGCTAACGCTCTTCTGTAAGCCGCATCTCCAGCTTCATTCTGTTCTACCACATGGCTAATCAGTCCTATTGACTTTGCTTCCTCACCATCTACAACACGTGCTGAGAAGATTAGTTCCTTTGCCAAAGACACTCCAATTGTGCGAGGTAATCTCTGTGTCCCCCCTAAAGTTTGGAAAAAGAGAAAATACAAGCATTAGTTTCCCATCCATTTATATTACAAATGTAGATGCCTTGTTCAGTTCAAGTATTTTCATTTTTAATTCCATAAACAATTATATGAATATACAGAAACTATACTATCACACCAAGTAATTCCTAAATGCCTTCTTTAGTTTTGAAACTACATTTAAAATGAAATCAATTTCCGTTTCTCACATAGACATGTATATAACTGAAAAAGGTAATATTAATAGAGATTCTGTCCAATTACAGACAAGTTACCTTATTCATACTGGCCAAAAGCTGAAGGAAAATGACTTGCCAGGAATTACCATATCAAAAAACGCTGCTTCTCAATAACAGTATGTGTATTTTTATGACATTAACCACCACAGCATGAACACTTTTGAAGAACTATACTAAAAAAGAATATATACTCTAACAAGACTGTAGTCCGTGCTAAAACCACTAGACAAGGTCTTTAAAAAGCCATGGTTTTGTCTCTTTTTACTTTGATGTTATTGTTGAAATCTTAAACCTTAATTACAAAGGACTAAGGAAGGATAATGGCAGGTGTGAATCAGCAGAGAAACGCACCTAACTTTAGTTAGCTTTTCTTACTATGCTAAAAACTTCTTTGACAGATCAGCATTTTCAGAAGGTCAATAACCAGTAACTACATTAACCAGATATGTGAAGATTGTTTAGCTGGACTAACAATTAACTTTCCAGAATTCACAAACAACAAGAATGTGGGAATAATCATTATCAAAACTAAAGAAGTAGAGTCAAACCACAGAGGCAGGCATTTGTATGAATTAAAACAGTGGAAATGGCCTTTATCCAAGAGAAAGGATTTAAAATACACATGGTCTACCATTTTGACATGGATTTGAAACATCAAGAGCAACAGAAAAAGTAAGACAAACTCTTCTTCAATAAACTCTGCTAATTCTGCTAGTTGTACAGCTAAGCCAGTGATAGTGCCAGGGGGAAAATTTTGCCAATAGCATAATTTAGAGAACCCCCCTACTCTAGGGCGTTTTTATGAAGAGGGTGGGTGAGACTAAAACAAAACCCCTTGTAAAATACTACAAACCCTGAAGCTTAAGCCTTCCTATTAGCCTTGGCTGTCTCACTCGCGAGATTCACAGAGAATGACCAAAGCTGTAGCTATCAACCTTTATATCAGAATTACATGCCATAAAACTGTGAACTGTGCTTTCAAGAAGCTTGCTGCTTCTGATACTGAGCTGTACCACCATCACCACAAAAAAGCATTTACTGGCATTTTTGTTTTAAATACCAAACATGTCTCTTAATTTGTCATCCAAAGAAGCTGCCTCACCCTAATCAACATCTATTCTTACACACATTTTAAGTGCACATCAGAAAATAGCAAATGTCTACACTGATTCTCTTTAAGAATAGTTCAGAAGGTTACCCCTTTTATTATAGTAATGGAATCTAGAAAAGCATCAGGTTTGGCTTTTTATTAAAGAAAACTATTTGCCCAAATCATAAGACCTGAAAGCATATGAAGCTGAATTTACTGAGTCCACATCTTCTGCTTCTCCTTTGCTTGCTATGCCCAGTATTTTTCTCTACTTAATTCTCTTCCCTTCCTTTACTGTTTTATCTCTTCTATTACTGCTTTTACCAGGAAATGTTGAAAACAAAATTTAATTGAGCAACAATATTTCATAACTTTGACCAAACAATGGATATGTTTAAGCATGAAACAGTGTTTATAGATTTAAAAAAGTGTTCTTGCCAGTGTCTTACACAACAATGATTAAAGAGGAAAAAAAAGCAGACTATAGTCTGTGTTGTTTGGCTACCTCCTACACTGCAAAGCCATTAAGCAGGGGAGCATATTCTTTGATTAATACTCACAGAACAGAAGCCAACAGTTCAGTGCATCAATCATATACATTCAGTAGTAGGAATAAGATATATGCACACACAAAGCAGTAAGACCCAATTAATCAAATGCAAACAACAGACCAAAATACGTCCAACACACCAAAGTTACATCCATTTATGAAGAAAAGACAGAGAGTACGCTGCAGATAGATGTTCTGTTTTGGTAATACACAAAGAACATATAATGCCTGCCAACTACAATCAGAGCTAAAGGAAGTAACACCCAGTCTTCAAAGACATTACTTAACCAAGGCATTTCATTTAAATGTAGAGCAGAATTTGATGGAAGAATAGTTGTTTCATCTTCACAAATTTAATGACATGTTATTTCAAGGACTAGTGATCTGGTATTACTCACTGGGTTGATAAAAGTATTTTACATAAAGTTGCAATGCAAATATGTTCTTATCTGAGATGGTATATATTCCATGTTCTAATAACTGTAAACAGCAATTTTAGATGACACTCCAGTTCATATGAAAAGATGCAGTAAATACAAGACTGCTAAGTTCTGGTACAAAAATTGTTAAACAGACTTCTTTTCTTTAACAAATAGTTGATTTTGTATGAATATTTATTTACCATCAGTAATTCATCAATTACAAAATACATACACAACTGGTTTGGATTAAGTGAATTACGTGATAAATTCCCAACAGTATATCCAACAAAATGAAGCAACTAACTTACTGGAAATAGATTCATCATTCTGGCAGAGAATATCTACAGTCAGTAGTTTCTCATAGCTAAAGGCTCTGTCAAAACATATTGGAAAAAATACTGTTCTGACAAAAAAGCCAAACTTCAATTCAGTAATAATCCTGTTTATTAAGTCAAGAAAAAATGAATCTTTCTATCCTATCCTTTGTATCATGAGCTTTGTTTGATTTGTGTTAGATTGATTTAACTGACAGGTTTCTACATTTCTTTTTTTAAAGGCTACTGTGCATTTCTAATGTTTTGTTAATAATAAATGGTGAAACCAAAGTCCATCAGCCACAAACTTTCTCATTATTCAAGTCAGTCAAGAAATAGGTCAAATGTATCCTTGGGATTCTTTTGCAGAAAGCTGGAAGGAGTAGAATTTAGCTCTATCCATAGAAATTCATAGAAATACGGAACGCAGAAACCTGCCATCCATAACACCAAATCCTAACAATATGAGCCTGTTAGTAAACTAACATGGAAAAACCTCTTATTTTCATGTAATGCTTTTCAGTGATCTAAGTCACATTTTAAAAGTCTGTGTAACAAACATATTTTCAACTTCTAAAGTACCTGCCATCCATTGCTAATTAAGTAATTTTCAAAATACTAAACACTCTAAAAGCCTAAATGCTCTACCAAAACAATATTTAACACCAAGTTTCCAACAGATTATTTCCCAGATTAGGCCTTGACCCTACGAAGTTGTACATGTGCTAGCTAACTTAAATCCAGGTATAAATGTTCATGAGCTCAGATATCCAAACTCCTTTCACAGAAGAAAACATGAAGAGCCCTTTACTGGCACAGACTGGACAACCAACAACCAAAACCAGCTTAGACCAAGAAAGTAATCAACAATGGTGCAAAGTGATGGAGTGAAAACGGGATGGAGAAGAAAAGAAACAAAACATTATCTCAGCAAGGGAAGAAAAGCACTGAAATGACACAGAGCAGGCGGTAGGAGAGGCCACTCTCACTTCAGGCCCTCTAAGTCATTGTTTGGAAGAAGAATGGAGACCTGTGCAAAACCTGAGACAGTGGCCTGAGGCTGACTCAGAGGCTGCCCTGGGGTCTGTGATGACTGAGAAGTCATTTGAGTGAGATTTCATAGCAGGTTGCCAAAAGGGCTCATGGAAGTCTGGCTTTCCAGTCAAGATGAAGAAAGACCTGCAGGAACATCAGACACAACCGTACTCAAGGCTGAAGAGGCAGGATGATCTGCTACCTAGGCCAGCCTGGCAGTGGCAAACCCGAGCTCCAAAACTGCTGACTTCATTTGCAAATCCATCCTTAATTTTCACAATCCATTTTATTCATCTGCATCTGTGGACTAGTTTATTTAAAAACCAATCTGAAAAACGCCTAGAGTATACCAAACTGCCATGTGTGGGTAGCTTGAAGGTGGCAGCTTGGATCAGAAGCATGTAGTACTTGGCTTGAAGATGTACAAATGCTTACGATGTATGACAGAAAGTGTAAATACACTTTCAGAATTCACTAGCAGTTAGATAATCACAGCTTTTGTACAGAAAGATGAAGTCGTTGGATAATTTAGAGAAACTAATTTATTTTCAAAATAAGAAATCCTGTTGCAGATTGGGAAAGATATATGACGGTTTCCCAGCAGACAGCTGTATACGTGAAATGAATGGAACAAAAAAAATCCATCTGGAATGTGATTTTTATAAAATGGGCTCCACTGCAAAAGGGATTCTTCATCTGGTGTAAGGACCTTACTCCACACTTCCCTCACATATGTGGTACAACCAACTGCACAGACTCCACTGTCAGACTAAACACCACTTGCCAAGCACAAATCTGCATTACCACCTGTGGACAACGGTATTAGCAACGCACATAGTGACAATCTGCCTTCTTTTTTTTTTTAACTGAAACTGAGGAAGAAAAGAGAAATGCCTAATGCTGTTAATCTATTTATTAACTTTCACTTAAATGTAAACAAATGCAACAAGCGCATGAACACACAGATACTGGGTAAGGCCACGTGACTTCCTATTACTCCAGAGAGGAACCTGATCTTAACTGTTGTTGGGGAATGCAATGACTGAAAGTGAACTTAAATGAAATTCAAAAGCCCATACACTTTAAAACATAACTCATCTTTCTGCAGATAGAAATTAATGGCTCAAGAGAAGGCATCTTCCAGTTTCAAAATCACAACCACGTATCTATGAAGTCATTTCTCAGCTGTAATAACAGGTACAAGAATTAGACTAGTGCTGTTCTGTACGACTATATGAATCATGTGGGTTTTAGGAGTAATATTAAGTTAAAAAATCTTATTTAACTTGTATTTTAAAGAAATGATTTTATAGTTCATGTACTTCAGGTTTGGATTGTCTATGACAGATAAAATTTGATTCATGTAAAAATCAGGACAAAAAAAGCAGACATGAGATAAATATCATCATTACACAGGGCAAGTGAAATAGAGAAAAACTAATTACCACATTAGTAGCCTACTTCTGTTTACATTTTGAATGAGATCACAGTCCCAAACTGGGGCAATTGCTTTAGATTTTAATGGATAGAATTTCAATAAAGAAACAACAAGCAAAGCAAAACCCAGACGACTAAACCTGAAGACTTCACTGCTCAAGAGCAAGTGACTTGAATGTTTCCCTCACTTCAGTGCTCTCCTTATGGAAATCTACCATTTTATTCTTCCATACAGCAAAGAAATCCATCACTCTGCTAACCTCCCAACCCAATTCCTATTCCTAACCCTGTTCTTTCTCCCATCCCACTATAAAATTAATCTGCTTTCAACTGTTCCAAAGTAATGGGTTTTTAAGAATTTACCTCTGAAATTATTCATCCCTGAAATCCTCTGAGTTGAGCAGCACTAAAGAATGGAGAATCAGTGGCTAACAGAACGAGAGCACAGGGAAAACAGCAAAGGCATCGAGACTGTTGGAGGACAGAACCTCAACTGGTTCAGCTGTCAGATATGAAGGGGGCACAGCGCTCTCTCCACTGATAAATAAATGTAAAATGAACTCATGCATATGAAGCCTATTTTTCATCTTGAGTAGGATGGCCTCCCAGGTGAGGCTGCCATACGCTACAGCCTCACTGAACCTAACCTAGTACCTAGGCTATAACACAATGCCTGTAACATATTACAGGGCTTTGAAAACACAGGCTCTATCAAAAAAATGACCAAACTGCTCAAAGCTGGCATGCATTAATCTAACAATCTGCAATGCAAAAAGCAAACTCTTCAGTAAAATAGAACTTAATTTTGAGATACTCAGATTTCTGATATTCAGAAATACTCCTAACTTTTTCAGCTTGATCTGTAAGATTTTGTAGTGCTATCTAGGAATGCCAGAATGGCATTCTGTTCTTTCTGCTTTCCAGACTGATCCTTCCATTTTTTATTTTACAGTAAGAGTTGATATGTATGGAAATAATCACTGCTCTTATTAAAAATTCTGTAAGCCACATGAATAATTGAAATGTTGTTTCATTTGTGCATGTTAATTTGTATTCGGAATGTTACATTATTCGCTATTCCTTGCAAGTATATTGCCTATCTGCAAGAACGCTCAAAAGTTTTATTAGAAACTAACAATAGAATAAATTCAGTGCAAGTGTAAGTATAAACATGCATTCAGTATGTGTTATAGGATATTCTCCATGTGCTAACTTTGATCACATGGATATTTGCATGCCTAGCTTGAAACAGTAAGATGCATTTTTCTTCAGAGACACAAGCAGCTTTAGTGACTTCAGCATCAGGTTTTCATACTCAACACCTTCAGATTGCCTACCAAAATACTAAAATCAGTGAACTGATACCTAAGAAATTGCAGTTTATGCAACCTGAACATAACAAGTTAAAAGCCTATGACACAGGCTGGGAGAGAAGCTACTTTTCCAAAGCCAGGATCATCCTTTAGAGGCTCTATAGAAACTTCCTTATTCACTATACAAATACGATTCAGCTACTGCTCAGCTATACTGAGAGCAGCAGACTATACAAAAGACTGAAAGGTTACAAATTCAACATAAACAAAAGCAACTGAAGGAAGATCCAAACTGCTTATATGTTCATGTCCTTATCAGGAAATTACATCTCCTTACTACTTTTGACTGACCCTTTCCTATGTCATTGTTCAGGATCAAGGTAGTCCACGGTAATCCAAGGTAGTCGACACGGACTTCCTAGGGTCGAGTCCTGCCTGACCAACCTAGTGGCCTTCTACAATGAAGTGACTGCATCAGTCGACAAGGGAAGACCTATAGATGTCATCTATCTGGACTTCTGCAAGGCCTTTGAAACAGTCTCCCACAACATCCTTATCTCAAAGCTGGAGAATTATGGGTTCAATGGGTGGACTGTTCAGTGGATAAAGAACCAGCTGGATGGTCACATCCAGAGAATGATGGTCAACGGCTCGATGTCCAGATGGAAGAAGGTGACAAGTGGTGCCCCCCAGGGGTCTGTACTGGGACCAGTGTTGTTTAATATCTTCATTAATGACATTGACAGTGACATTGAGGGCACCCTCAGCAAGTTTGCAGATGATACCAAGCTGGGGGGTGCAGTTGATATGCCAGAGGGACAGGATGCCATCCAGAGGGGCCTGGACAGGCTGGAAAGGTGGGCCCAGATGAACCTCATGAGGTTCAACAAGGCCAAGTGCAGGGTCCTGCACCTGGGCAGGGGCAAGCAGCATCATCAGTATAGGCTGGGAGAGGACATACTGGAGAGCAGCCCTGTGGAAAGGGACTTGGGAGTGCTGGTGGATGAAAAACTGGCTATGAGCCACCAGTGTGCAAAGGCAGCCCAGAAGGCCAATCACATCCTGGGCTGCATCAAGAGAACTGTGGCCAGCAGATCAAGAGAGGTGATCCTGCCCCTCTACTCTGCCATGGTGAGACCAGTAAATGCAAAGTGAGTGGTATTTTAAAATGTTATTGTTTGGGATTACTCAGCTGTTTTTCCTTAACAGAAAACTGTAACTCTTTGATTATCTTCTAGTCCATTTGTAATTCCTCAAAAAAACCCAAAAGCCAGTAACTGACAAGAAACAACAGATTAAATACACGATTATTCCCAGGCTATAGCTGTCAGACTGTTACAACACTAAGAAAAGGAATTATATTAAGAAAATACCTTTTATATTCTTCTCACCTGCTGCTGTGACACAGCAATACTGACCAGAAGTCACTCTTCATAGCATGCAATGCAAAATGGCTGTGTGCAATGGCCAGTCTGTCACTATAGACGGGAAAAGCTAGTACTAACTAGATTCTTCTGTCACCTAATCACACGCAGATGAGTTGGCTTTCACAGACTTTTACAGTTTTAAGAATCAAAGACATTAGATATTAATTTTATCTTTCTTATACCCTACATCCAAATTCCAGGAACAGACACATTTGGGACTATATATGCAGAAGGTAATGACGAAATGAAGCAAGAGCTCAGAAAGTTGAGAAAACACTGCACTTAAAAAAAATTATAGGTATCTTTTAATTAATATATGTCATTAAGAACAGTTTATAATAAATGTTAAGGAACAATAAGATGGGAGAACCACTAACTTCTCACTAGCAGGACCCATTCTGATGTTAGCAGACATGTAACTGAGGAACGCTTTGTACTTCTAGGTGCAGCTACAGCTTGGTTGCTGCTCCTAGTTGTGGATCTCTCAAGGCACTCCTACACGCAGATCCTTTGATCCTTCTCTGGCAGCAATCCACCAGATTAAAGAGTCAGTACTAGAGCTCTCCCAAATCCACAGCAGTTTAGGAACATTTTACTGTAGCCTACAGACCTCACAAGCTCTATTTCTGCGTAAGTCCTTCAGAGAATACACGGTGTGTATGAGCAAGAAACTTTAAAAAAAAAAAAAAAAAAAAAGGACACTTCACCTTTGAAATCCAAAGAGAATCATGGAAACTTCAGAAAAAAAAAGTAAAATGAAATCCCTTATACACTCCATTTGTCTGCAAGGCTAGGAATTTGATGAGCAAGCATAAATCCACATCAGCTTCTTGGCCTCAATCTCTTTTTCTTTCTCAGAAAAAATGGTATTTTTTTAACAGAATTCCCATCTCTCTTTCATTTTAAGCCTCAGATGTGTTTCAGCCTAAGAACTGGCAGCCCTATTCCCCAGCCAGCCTTGGTTGTAACATTTAATTTTCTTGCAAGTGGACCACTGAAACAGATAGAAATTGAAAGTATTTGTCACATCTCCATTGTTAACCCTAACCAAACAGGGCTGTATCTTACCATGCAGGCATAATGCATGGTGTGCTGTGGTGATATCCAATGGAATACCAAAAGTAGGATGTGTGCAATGTGTGAGCTTTTAATGTTATACAACCTAAATATGATTTGAGACAGTCTAAAAAGCTGTCTCAGTCTTTCTCATCTGGTTGCTTGTTCAAGCATCTGTGTTTCCTTGGTGTTTTTTAAGAGCCTAAAACATCATTTCTGGTGAAACAGAATATTGCATTTAATCTGAAACAAAACATCTTGGTTCTACCACTTGATTTTGATTTATAATTTAATTCAGCCACTGATCTAAACCTTTATTTTTTTTTAGTAGTCTTGCCTAATCCTGTCTTATTAAAGAAAATAATTTATCCTTCTTCTCCAGTCTGCTGCTTGTACGTAAGCCATGTACTACTTCATACCAATGAGGATTTGTGGCAATGATACCCCTAGTTATCTGTACTGCTAAAAATAAAACATAATCAATAAAAATAAGACTATTAATGCAACAGTGATCTTATATTCTACTTGCCCTATACATGTGGAGTATCCTTGAGCAGCAGCACTTTTAATTGCTTTGCACTGATAATCCCCTAGCCTCAGTAATACGTACACCCTCTCCTTACTGGTTCATAATGGGACAGAGGGCTAAATCCACACCTGGGAGGTTAAGCTGGCAGGCTCAATCCCACAGACAACCTCACACCCTCCCCCTGCTTATTAGGCTAAACACAGTCATGATTCCCCACCATATGCTGTGTTAGATTAGTTTAGCTTCCCAAATATGAGTGTGATGGTGGTTTCACGCAAACATGCTGGATGAGAAAGAGACGACTGCTTTCCTCCAAAGAATAAAGAAACATTTTCTGCAAGTGTAAACTACAAGTATATACTACTTGAGCTGATGCACAAGGCATACATAAAGAAAGACAAAGGGTATGGGAAGAAATAACTATTTTAAGGGAAAACCACGGGGAAACGGCATGTGGGGAGTAAGCCTGCATTTGCAGGGATTTGGAGACGACTGTAATTGGAAGCAGAGTTCCCAGTGACCCTGTGCAAAGCTCCTGGATTTCTTATTTTTGTGGCAAGATCATCACCACATCTTCTAGAAACAGGGCAAATAAGGGCTTCCTTTAGCTTGTTTCTTTTCTACAAACACCTAGAAAAAACTCTTAGGACCATGTAAATTCTGTCAGGACAATAAATACATTCTATCATTCTGTACAATCAAGAAAGCCAAGAAGCTTAATATAAGGACTTCATAGTCCCAAGCTAAAAGGAGAATTTCACTCCATTCATAATGAACTAACAAACTGCCATTCTTGCTGGCAGGTGTTAATGACATTAGCATATTGAACTAAAAGGTAAAAAAATTAAACTTCCTTCCTTCATCCTCTTTTCATTTAAATTTCAGCGTAGTAATTTGTATTTCTTTATGGGTAGATGCAAACTAATGTTAATGAAAATGCATCAGGATAGGCCTCAGGGACTGAATTCTGTGGGTTTTTTGCTTAGAACAATTGTGTCTACGCCAAGTCCACTGCATCCTGTGTTCCTATTTTCTTTACAATTTCACAAAACTTCTACAGTAAGAATTAGGCATCATGAGAAAACTCAGATTAACTCAGTCATCTGCTTAACACCGGTTTCTAGGGTCTCAAATTCACGTTAAGAAATAAAGATCATTAATACAGAGTTGTTAATATGAAGCTACACGGGATTTTTCCTATAAGCAATTTTTCCTATAAGCTTGTTTTCAGTTGTGTCTGACCATTGGGGAAAAATGTAATTCTTGGTCATAAACCGAAAATACATGATGAAAAATGGAGGTAAAGAAGAAAGGACTGGAATCTACTATTTCTGAAATTCAGAGATTTGTAATAGTTGGCTTGAATATGTCTCCAGAGCCAGAGAAGTTCTGTGAAATAATTAAGGAAACAGTACTTCATAAATCATTTTCTCCAACTTGCTTTGTGGTGAACTGACTTGTGCAGCTGTTCTTTTAAGGCAGGCTACACAATTGCCATTTCATTTGTTGAATTTACTTGAAACTGAAGAAAAATACCAGACATACAGTGAGTCATTATGACTTTGGAAGCTATTTTTGTTTCTTACATAATACCATCATAAATGAATACAAAAGGGAAAAAAATTAGACTTTGTACTATTATTCAGTAACGAAGGATCTCAAAATAGGTAAACTATTCAATTAAAAACTAAGTTATAGTATTCACACTAATATGAAGGACATCTTTTTCATTTGCTTCAAATTTAATGCTGACTGTAAGTTGAATGGATTTAGGTTTTTGCATTACCTTGGCCTGATGCACAGATCTTACCTTCTTCAAGGTCTTCAACTCTGTGGCAGCCAAAAATGGGGCCACAGCGAACTAGAAAGCTGTGCATCAGCTTTAGAGAAGGGTCAGATGTTTCATTCATCCTTCACACTGTCCTTATTGAGAGTTCATGAGTTGGGTTACTTGTGTTTTCCAAGAAACCTATGTGTTCTGTAGTGTCATGATGGCAACTGTACAACATAATTCAAATATTAAAGTTTGTCTTTTATCCATTACAGTATAAATGATCCATGACTGTATTTTACATGAGTATCCTAAATTCAGTTACTGAAGCTCTGGAAAAAATAAGTTTTATTATCCTTCTGGTGTAATCAATTGGTTTTGCTTATTCTTTGTAGTAGAAACAAAAGGCTATTATTTTTCATCTTTTATGCCTCGAAACTCTTGAGTAGTAATACTTCTTACACACAGAAAGTGTCCACTTGTAATATTAATAACTGAGTAGCTGGGGGTGTTTGCTGTTTTTATTTATTGACACAAAAAAGGTAAAAGTTTGTATGCACTAACAAAACCATTCCTTCCACCTGTTTCCTCCCCTTTAGTAACAACTAATGCTCTTACAGCTTCCCATGTGCAAATACAGGGATTTCTATCAATCGAACATTAACATTTTCAAATTCGAACCAACAGCTCTAGCAGTACGAAATAGGTTGGCTCTAACACTTTACATGTATATCCGAGCACAAGGCAAGTGAAATACATCAGAAACTGTTTTGCAACTTCTGTTGTCATTACTAGTCCAAGTCTGGTAACCACCATGTAACAGGCTATACTGGCTCTTCTAACAGCAGAGGAGTGGAACCTAAGATGATGCATTACAGCAGATGTGGAAGTTTCCATATTTACAAATCTGATTACACCTGTTACAATTCACAAACTACACAGGAAAAGTATCTCAGTGTATCACAACCAGACTAACGTGGTTTTGTTTAAAAAAGGAAAAAAGGGAAAGGTAGACATTAGTATTTTTGTTAACCGCGTACCATTTTCTCTAAAAACAAAGGACAATCGGGAGATGCAGGGTGCTTCTGTCTGCTGGATTTCTACCTTGTTGATAAAACAAAGCTACTATGCTCCTCCACTTCACAGGAGTTTTGGAAAAAACAAACTTTTTAACATCACCACAGCATAGATGTCTCATAGATACTACTGAAATTGATTTCCATAGTGCTACTGTAAGATGAAGTGTTATCACTTCCATGTACTTTTATATGGAAAAATGAATAATCATGTCCACAGAACAATGCTGAAAAAGGTAGAGAAAGTAGAGAATTATTTTACACAATGGTGAAGCAAAATAGACAAATGTTGAGCACCAGCTAATTAAAGAACCATCTATTCTAGGTATCCGTGAAAAAATGTGATGATGCAATTTATCATGTTTCACAGTGCATATGTACAAAGGAGACAATTTTAGTCATAAGGCATTATAGTGATAATAGAACTCATCACAATTTTTCTGATAATCACTTGAAAATGTGAATTCATCAGAGTGAAGTATTTAGCATAAAAATACTTGTTTTCATTGAATGGAACACAGGTGGGTTTCCTCTGAAAGCAGTTTAGTTTCGTCTTGGTTAATGTGCGTAACTCATTTAAGTCCACCAGACTTTGCAGTCTGAGGAAGCTTAGACATGAGGAGTGTCCAGTCCTACAGGCTGCAGGATTGGCAAGCTTGTAATTCTGCAGTAGACTGACCAAGCAAAGTATGTCAGGTCTAAGACTTAAGAAGCACTAGGCTACCTGGCCAGTTGGCTACAGTATACCAAGCTTGAGCGGATGCCCAAGGCCATTAGCCAGAAGAAAAAGCTGGTCAAGAAGCCTGAAGGATCTTCAAGGTTCTTTCAGTGGAAGCCCCTTGGCGGTCATTGCTGGCCACTTAGATCAGAAGCTCCAAGAACTGATCTAAGATGATTCTTAGGCTTTAAATGTAGAGTGGGAAACCTACGTAAGAGGTAGGCAGGTTGGGTAAACAGCTGGTCAGGAGTAGAAGACCGCAGACTTCATACAACTGATTTATTTTAATTTTTCTTTATTTGCTTCTTATTCCTGCCTTAGCTTCATGTGTCAAAAGAACTTCCTATTCTTTATAGCCATACCAGCTACCATTAAGTTCTTAGGTTTTTCAGTTGCCTTTATCATTCACCACAAAACAAAATGGGTTCAGTATACCACATACAGCTTTGTTTCCCTCCTGAAATTACTGTCCACATTGTCTCTCCAATCTGATTTCATTAAGAGATTAAGCTTCCTTTGTAGGTTAATAACTTTCCTGAGTTCTGGCAATTTATAAGAAATAGGCTGAGGCAGCATTTCAAACCATACCACTCAAACTCTAGAACTCAATACGAAACCTGTATATGGGGATCAGGTAACACTAAGCAAGCGTGCAAAAGGGTAGATGTTAATTATCTCATGGCAGGAGGAGAAATACCTAAATGCTACTTGGTTCAATTTTCTAGTACCCCCTGCAGGTTAATACAAAGGAGTAGCATTTGGCTTCAAAGTGAATGGCATATATATCCTGACTAATTAAAATGAAAATAAGACCAAAGGTCTTTTATGTTGTTATTAATATTTAATAAAATATTTCTAAGCTTCTGTGTGAAAAGAATACCAAAGGGACTTCTGGCTGTATTTCACCCACCTCCTCAAGTTCAGGAAGTGATAGTATCTTATTCACATTACCATAGTACCTACTATTATTGTTGGGACTATACACGATAGTCTTCCCTGGTTTCACGCTTCCTCTCATGCATATCAGGTTATCCTGACTGCTCACATTCCTCCGGTCAAGAAGATAAAATAGACTGTTCATCTAATTTAGCTACTTCAAGTAAAAAGTAATACTTTTAATGTAAATTAAGGATTCAAAGACAAATACGGAATTTCACAAATTCTCTGAATTATGGTGTTAGTTTTCAATTCTATTGCTTCATCTAATGATCTTGTACTTTATGCTATTGTGTATCAGTTTTCATTTCACATTCACATTAATTTCCTTTTCTTTTTCTTAAATCTAATGCTAAAAAAGTTAAAATCCATCTAAAAATTAATCCTTAATTGAAAGAATCTTAGCATTATGATGCATTTTTATTTCTAGTTATAGGCAGTGCTGGTAGTATCACCTTTATTAATATAACATAAAATTTCCCATATAAAGTGCTGTTTTTAATTGAATGTAATTGTTCAAGTTTTTAAACTACTCTGCTTTGTAAGTATTGCCTAGCAAGCAGGTCATATTGCTAGGCTGTTCATGTGTTTTTTAAATTGAGTCAGAACAGTTCAGCTGTACCCAAGTATGAAACTCAGAGAAAAATGTGTTTTTACATCAAATAAATAAATAAGTAAATAAAGGCCTTAGCTGAGCCATTCTAACATCTCTGCTTTGGAATACAGAGTTAAATTTGGCTTGACATGAAAGAATATACAGAATAATGCATAAAGAGCTGGCTTAAAACTTTGAAAGCTACATTGTGCAGTTTCGTGCAAGACTGCATATACTAGCAGCTAGTTTTTGTGTGCTTCACTTCTCAACCACATTCTTCCAAAATACATTATACATATGTCTGTATAATCTCTTAGACGTTGACCCTGCTCCTTTTTTGGACAATCCATATAAGGAACCGCATAAGGTATATTACCTTCAGCTTCAAGGTCCTGGATTTCTCTGCTGCTAAATGACAACAGTAAAACTTTCCTACAGTAACACTGAAGGTCATGTGGAGTGCAGCACATGCTGAAGTTGGGAGTGCTGGTGATAGAAGAGTAAGGTGACTTGCAGGGTGCCTGCACGGGAACACTCTGAAATATCAGACTGATTTATACTGAAGTAAGAAAGTTCAACTTCAAATTGATTTAAAATAAATCAAGACCATTTTTACTTACAGCTATTTGTGTTCACGCAGGAATTAACACAGCTTAAGTAATACCTTAAGTTTTAATGGGATTCCCCTCTCCCACCAGATAAGCCTTCAAAGAACACTGGCTCCATTCCCATCTCTGTCAGGGACTGTGTCTATATGCTATGTGTATGTGGCCTTGTTGTTTGTTAGTGATCTCACCCAATCTATGGGTGAGACAGGGGAGGAGACTTTCTCAGCTTGAGAATTTTGACTACCCCTGGGATGTCCAAGCCAGCATGCTCTTGGTGCTGTGTCTTCTGAATGTGTTCCAGGTGTTGTCTAGGGTTACATAAATTTTTTTTAAGAGTATCACCTACAGATCTGCCCTGAGGTTGAATGGTTACAAGCGGCAGCATGTGGGTGAGTAGGGGCAAGTGTCTGGACAGTAGTGGCCTCCAGTGCTTTGGAATTTCATCCTTTAACAAATGCAGAACCCTTATAAAATAGTAAAATATTTGGAAAAAATATATTGTTAACCTGGCAATTACCAAGAGACACAAATCACTGCAATGTGCTGTGGCCTGGCCCATGCCTACTGAGCCATTTTCAACACTATTCAGTGCCCTCAAGGGGAAGAGAAGGTCTCTGGACCTAAAAACAGACTGGCAGGTGCTGGTCAAAACCAGAAAACCCATCTGTGCTGCTATCAGTCACGCCTATTCAGAAAAAGAAATACATAAAGAAATCAGTTTGTGTAGTGAGGGATAAAGATGAACCAGGGCCATCATAAGAGCAGGAGGAAGAGCCAGAGGTCATCACCTGATCCCTGCCCCTGAGTGAGCTGTGAGATATGTGAAAGGATTTCAGCTGTCATCCAGGTGAGCACATTATCACCTGGCTGCTCCAATGCTGGAACAATGGGCTGGAAGTTTGTAATTAGACAGTAGGGAAGCCAAGCAGCTGGGATTGCTGTCTAGGGATGGGGGCACTGACAAGGTGACTGGAAAACAACATAAGCCCTCACCCTCTGGAGGTGACTCCTGCAGGTGTGAAGGAAAGGTACCCCTTCAAGGAATATGTTACATGTCAGCCAGGCAAGTGGACCACCATGGAGAGATGTATTCAGTGCCTGAGGGAATTAGCTGTGCTGGAGGCAATTCATAACAATCTGAATGACGAGCAGCCACCACGCAGATCCAGATGAAGTCCAGCGCACACCACCCATGTGGCATAAGTTTCTACAAAGTGCACCACCATCATATGCCAACTCATTGGCAGTAGTGTCCTGGAAAGATGGCCTGGGACAGTCAATGAATTGGCTGGCCAGCTCTGGTGATATGAAGTAAGTCTCTCTCTTCCTCCCTATGTGCCTGTGTTTCAGCTGTGAGGGACTGTCTTTGGGAGGTCCAGCAAATCAAAGACATGTCCTACTCTCCACCTGTATAGGCCTGTGTCTTGGCTCTTAGGAGTAGATGCTCCCCTGCCCAAGAGAAAGACCATGGAAGGTACACACCACGGGGTACCCTGTGGTCCCATCTATGTGACCACAGAGAAGACATGAGGAAGTGGGATAGAAAACCCACTGCAATCCTAGCTGCACAAGTACATGAGCTGAAAGGGAAAACCATCATGAAAAGGGATTCTTCCAAGAAAAATGCTGCTCCAGTTTCCAGTGGGAAATTCTCCAAAGTAGAAGGGCTCATCTTACTTCTGATCTACTCAGAGGGACTCCTAAGACAATGTCACAGGAAGTGAGCGATTCTGATCAGGATTAGAGGGCCTCTGCCTCCAGCCAGGTGGATGAAAGTGACAATCAGGTATACTGGACTGTGTAGATCCGATGGCCTGACACATCAGACCCACAGGAGTATAACGCTCTAGTAGATACTGGTGCACAGTGCACCCTAATGCCATTGAGCTATAGAGGGGTAAAATCCATCTGTATTTCTGGGGTGAGAGGGGGATCACAATGGCTCACAGTATTGGAAGCTGAAGTAAGTCTAACCGGGAAGGAGTGGCATAAACACCCCCACAGCGACTGGCCCAGAGGCCCTGTGCATCCCTGGCATAGACTACCTTAGGAGAGGGTATTTCAAGGACCCAGAAGGGTACTGATGCGCCTTTGGTATAGCTGTCCTGGAGAAAACTGTGCAGTTTTTCACCTTGCCTAGTCTCAGAGGACCTTTGTGCGGTAGATTTGATGAGGGCTGGCAATCACTACTACAACGAACGGTGCACCAGCAGCAATGTCACACCAATCAAGATTCCCTGATTCTTATCCATAATCTGATTCAACTGGAGAGCCAAGGGGTGATCAGCAAAACTCACTCACCCTTCAACAGCCCAGTATAGCTCATGTGAAAGTCTAATAGAAAATGGGGACTGGCAGTGGACTACCACGACCTGAATGAAGTCACGCTGCTGCTGAGTGCTGCAGTGCCGGACACTAGAGCTTCAATATGAACTGGAGCTGAAGGCAGCCAAGTGGTACACCACAACTGATACTGCAAATGCATTCTTCTCAATCCCTTCTGCAGCAGAGCGCCGGCCACAGTTTGCTTTCACTTGGAAGTATGTCCAGTACACCCAGAACTGACTGCTCCATGGGTAGACACATGGCCCCACCATTTCCCACGGACTGATCCAGACTGCACTGAAAGCCAGTTCTGCCATAAAACAAAGTAAGGTTAAAGGACCTTACTAATCACTAACAGAAGTTCCAATTTTTAGCAATAAAATGGCAAGACAGTTGTCATCAGATCCCAATGGATGTGATCAACAAAAAGCAGCTATGGCCCCACCAACCAGTAAAAAGGAACCACAGGCTTTCTTGGATGCTGTGGACTTCCAGAGAATGTGTAGTCAGACTACAGCCAGATTGTGAGCCCTCTCTACCAAGTGACCCAGAAGAAGAATGATTTTGAATGGGGCCCTGAGCAGCAACAAGCCTTTGAACAAATTAAACGGAAGACTGTGCACACAGTAGTCCTTGGGCCAGTCCGGGCAGGGCAGGATATTAAAAATGTGCTCTACTCCACAGCCGGGAAGAATGGTCCTACCTGGAGCCTCTGGCAGAGGGTACCCAGGGAGACCCGAGGCCGACCTTTAGGCTTTTGGAGTTGTGGATACAAAGGCTCCAAAGCCAACTACAGTGCAACTGAGAAGGAGATATTGGCAGTATATGAAGGAGTTTGAGCCACCTTGGAACTGGTTGATACTGAAGCACAGCTCCTCCCAGCACCCCAAATACCGGTGCTCCAAGGGAGGGTGTCCTTTACATACCATGCCACTGATGCCATGTGAAGTAAGTGGGTTGCACTGATAACACAACTGGATTGAATAGGGAGCCCCAGCCTCCCAGGAATCTTGGAATTGATCACAAACTGGCCAGAGGGAAAAGATTTTGGAATGTCACCAGAGGAGGAGGTAACATGTGGTGAAGAGGACCCATCATACAACAAAGTACCAGATGATGAGATGCAACATGCCTTGTTCACTGACAGGTCCTGTCACATTATGAGAAAACACTGACGATGGAAGGCTGCTGTGTGGAGTTGGTGGGTTGNTACCCAGGGAGACCCGAGGCCGACCTTTAGGCTTTTGGAGTTGTGGATACAAAGGCTCCAAAGCCAACTACAGTGCAACTGAGAAGGAGATATTGGCAGTATATGAAGGAGTTTGAGCCACCTTGGAACTGGTTGATACTGAAGCACAGCTCCTCCCAGCACCCCAAATACCGGTGCTCCAAGGGAGGGTGTCCTTTACATACCATGCCACTGATGCCATGTGAAGTAAGTGGGTTGCACTGATAACACAACTGGATTGAATAGGGAGCCCCAGCCTCCCAGGAATCTTGGAATTGATCACAAACTGGCCAGAGGGAAAAGATTTTGGAATGTCACCAGAGGAGGAGGTAACATGTGGTGAAGAGGACCCATCATACAACAAAGTACCAGATGATGAGATGCAACATGCCTTGTTCACTGACAGGTCCTGTCACATTATGAGAAAACACTGACGATGGAAGGCTGCTGTGTGGAGTTGGTGGGTTGTTTTGGTTTTGTTTTTATATAATATACATTTCCATGTAAATTCCCACTAAAATTATCCCGAGAGAGTCATTTAGCATTAAATAATCCAGCCCAAATGACTGGAACTTGTCAGCTACCTAAACTCACCCCAAGACTCTTGACTAAGGAATTCTTAAGCAGGGTGCACCTTCCTGGGAAGCCTCAGAGAAACACGAGCTTTCACAAGTAGATACTGCACTATGCACTCAATGGAGATAGTCCCATATGTATGTATGTACAGAGCCATGGAAGTGTGGAAAGTCACTCACAGTGCTGGATCTCTGTGTTTACTTAATAGAAACACTAATCATCACAACTAGTCTCAAAGTTATTTACATCTTTCTAGGCCTCCACATATAATAGACTGCACAAGATAGGCTTCTTAGGAACACCACTTCATGTGTTTATAAGCATTAAAGTGCTTGAAGACAAGGTGACTAATTCAGTACAGTTTCTTCCTTTAATACTATTCAATAGATGTCATAAGCACAGTATACAGGTATAACTTTCAGATGAACAGAAAGGGGTAGAAACAGACAAAGACCTATGAGCACATCTTTCCTTAAGAATAAAAGGCAAGTTACCTCACAGTTTGGAAGGCAACATGAAATCCACTTGGCTGCAGAGGACCTGCTGCAGGGATTCTTTTCCCATTAAACACACTTAGGCCCTTAAGCCATTTTTAAGCAAATGAAGCCCTGGATACATGTAGCCTTAGCAGATTTTAAATGATAAAATCTATGACAGTCCTGGTCAGATGAATCATACATGTCCAGTTTTGCACGTGTGCAGCAAGGCCAGTGCCTCAGAATCAATGCACTTTCACAGGAGAGTAGTTTGGTCATGTCCAATGAATTTGGCACATCTGGTGCAGGACCAAATATTCCTGTACCATTTAGCCACATGTGCCCAGTTAGAAGTTGAACAACTGAGTTACCAAACCTCTGAAAACTTTTCAGATGCCAGTGAAACAAAGGACAAGCCATGCTCCATATGCTTTTGTGTGAGGTCCCGTTCTACATCCTGTAATACACAATATTATCTACAGAAAACACCAGTTAATCCTACCTGTACTACAAAGAAAGCCACTGCAGAGCTTCAAGCAATGCCAAAACACTCACATCATCGTTTGTGCTGATGTGAAGCCCACTCCAGCTGAATTTCACTATACCTGTTAGTCAAAGGTATTCTGAACAGCCCACTGCCTCATCTGGACTCTACTGGGGGTTTTTCCTCATATCGGCTTACACATGCTAAGCTGTAAGGCCACAGAGACACAAGAACAACACAAAAGAAATCTGACATAAACAAAATCAAAAGAGGATGTTTGAAAGTGAAGATCTTCATACAATGCAGTATCATATAAGTGCAAACTGCAGTACAAGTTTTCCTTGAAAATCACACTTTCTGCTGGAGTTTACTTCTACTTAACTAAAACCCATTTGAAATGTTAGAACATAAACCCCAAACTGCATAGAAGAAATATAATGTTTACATTAAATGGTGTGTGAAATACGATCACATAGTTTTCCTTATAACTCAGAACAACTCCCAAATGTTTTTATTTCTAAGTAGAATCACACTATTTTTTAAACAATAACCAGTAAAACAGTGCCCTCATCTCTTGTATCTTGCTTCTCAAGACCGGTAACAAAAAGAGATTTTATTTCAATGAAACCACAACAGTGAAATCTAGATTAAATGAGCTGAGAGCTTAATAACTTGGAATGCTCTGCTGAAACGTAGCGATTCTTCTCAGCATTTTATTCTAGTTTGTTGGTTATTGCTTTTTTTATTATTTCAATTTTTTTCTGTGGGCTTTTTTTTTTAAGCTTCTTATTTGCTGCATGTTATGACGTGGAAGGATATAATTTTGAGCAAGTCCTGCCTGAAGACTTTTTTTTAGGCTTACTACCCAAGTTTAATTAAACTGCTAAGTTTAATTTGTATTGATCACAGACTTACAATAAGATTATTTCTTATTTATTTTTAAAAAATTTGAAAGAGCTTAGGAAGAACCCTAACCTACAGATCTTTAGTCCATAATGAAATCTATATTAAATATTTAAAAGAATTGCACTGATTCCCAATAGATGGGCTTACACTGATTAAAAGCCCCTACAGTGGCATTATCAGCCTCATCATCTGGAATAAATTTTGTCATCATTCCATGACAACCTGGTGCTTTCAATGATATAGGAAATAAGCAGTAAATATTTACTTATACTACATTTTGAATCCAAAACCTTAAAAATCATTTTCAAATCTACTGAAGATTATTAATATAACTAATTTTCTCAATATACAGTGGAGCAAAATATATTCAAACTTATTTCTCAAAAATGAAATCTGACAAGTAATCTGTCTATAACATGCTTGATTACATCTAAGATTTTGGGGGAAAAATTAACTGAGACCTCTTCTCCTTTAGAAAAAGAAAATGCAGGATGGAAAAATTCTGGAGGATAGAAACGCTCTGAACTACATTAATTTGTAGTTGAAGGCAAGCAAGTGCAAAGCTTCCCAAGAAACTGCATGTCCTCCAAATACCTTAAAGCATCCAGAGAGAGGCAAAACCCACTCGAGCTGCTCTTTGTGTTTTTCCTTCCACATACAGTGGTTCTCTATCATACCGATACCCACAGTATTGCATAGAGAAGAAACTAAACCACACCAATTCTCTCTTCATCACGCACAGCACTGCAACAATAACCAGCGTCATGGCTTGTTCTGTGAGATGCCTCAACTCTAGTATAATTATTTCATTATATCATTTTAATACTTTCAGATAAAGTTAAAACAGAGTGAAAATAGCTATTTATTTCATTGAAAATGAAACAGAGTATAATTTCTCTTGTAGTGTACTTCTCAAAACATATTTTGACAACCTAAACATTAGAAAATCTACTTTGTTTTCTAACTACATGAGGTTGTATTTCCAAATCTAGAAAACCATGTCTGCAACAAATATATATTACATATATATATATGTACATATCATGCATATAAACATATATATTACATACATATATATACACATATTATGCATATAAACATATTTAAGTAACCTTAAAACAGCTGTAACAATTAGGTCTGTACAGAGCTCTTCCTGGATTTCTGAAGTTCCTTGTGCCATAAGGAAATTACCATTTTTGTTATTATTAATATACAAACAATGGCTTATGTTTAAAACAAAGTAGTAAACATTACACAGAAAACGTAACATTATGTTTGTACTTGCTAAGGGCTACTATCCCTTGAATCTGTGAAGTACATTGGTGTAAGACATGAGATGTAAGATCTGCATCTCTAGGGAATCAGCTGGTCCCTTATATTCAAAACAATCACTTGCCTTAGCAATCTGCTGAACTGAAGCTTTGCATTACAACAATAAAGACCAACTTTTAGTCATGTCCTCCCCTTGAAACCACCATGAGTCTTATTCAAAGAATACCAACAGTCTGCTTAAAAATGTGAACTTTATAGATCATAAATAACACAAAAGTCCTCAAATGGGACTTTCACTTACCATGGGATAAAGCCCTGGAGGGGAAAGGGGCCCAAAAGAGCTGGTCAATATTCAAGGACCACCTCCTCCCAGCCCAGGAGCAATGCATCCCAAAATGGAGGAAGGCAGGCAAGAATGCCAGGAGGCCTGAACGGCTGAACAAGGAGCTCCTGGACACACTTAGATACAAAAGGAGAGTCTACAGAGAGTGGAAGCAAGAACAGGTAGCCTTGGAAATACAAAGAAGCTGTCTGAGCAGCCAGGGATAAGGTTAGGAAAGCTAAAGCCCAGATAGAATTAAGTCTGGCCAGGGACATCAAGAGTAACACAAAAAACTTGTACATGTGCATCAGTGATAAAACGAAGGCTAGAGAAGATGTGGGCCCTCTCCAGAAGGAAGTGGGAGGCCTGGTCATGAGGGATATGAAAAAGGTTGAAGTACTCCGTGACTCCTTTGCCCCAGTCAGCAAGGGCTCCAGCCACACTAACCAAGTTGCAGAAGGCAAAGGCAGGAACTGGGAGAAGGAAGATCTACCCACTGTAAGTGAAGATCAGGTTCGAGACCACCTAAAGATCCTGAAGGTGCACAAGTCCATGGGACTCGATGGGATCCATCTGCAGGTCCTGAAGGAACTGGTGGGTGAAGCTGCAAAGCCGCCCTCCATCATATTTGAAAAGTCATGGCAGTCTGGTGAAGCTCCCACTGACTGGAAAAGGGGAAACATCACCTCCANTTTCAAAAAGGGAAAAAAGGAAGACCTGGGAAACTACAAGCCAGTCAGTCTCACCACTGTGCCTGGCAAGATCATGGAGCTGAAGGCTCTGCTAAGGCACATGGAAAATGATGAGATGATTGGTGGCAATCAACATGGCTTCACCAAGGGTGGCCTTTTAAGATGGAGTTATAACATCAGTGGATAAGGGAAGAG
>VZZY01001905.1:77846-98190 GCA_013400335.1 Eurystomus gularis | reverse complement strand
TTAGCTCGATTCATCCTTTCAACCTTTAGGAATTCACTAAGTTTTCTGCATAAACTGTATGCCTCATAAATCCACGGTGAAAGCTTGGAAATGGATCCATTAAAATAGACACAAATGTTTTACCAGATCGGTGAAGGAAGCATAGAGTTAAACCACCACCTATTCTCCCCTCCTTCAGCAGAGCTCAGAATAAACAATGCTCTCCATTAAAGAAACACTCATGTTCTTTCTTTGTAGACATGACAGTGGAGCACCATCTGAGGATCCACCCCACACACCAAAGCATTAAAGTAAAATTGCTGTTGCTCATGTGGAAACAAACATTTTCACTGTGTGAGTGACTGAGCACCAGCTCAGGTTGCCAGGGAGGTGGTGGAATCTCCCTCCTTGGAGACAGTCAAAAGCCACACGGACATGGTGCAGGGTAAGCTGCTCTAGATGGCCCTGCTTGAGCAGGGAGGTTGGATCAGATCACCTCTGCATGTCCCTGCCAACCTCAACCCCCTTGTGATTCTGTGAAAGTAGATCTCTGCTCTCACCTGTGCAGCTCCAGGACCTGGCTACTGATGGACAAAGGCTTTTTTAAATTAAAAACTAAAAAAACAACAGAAAAAACAACAAAAGAACCCAAAAACTTTAGGAGCCTTCGGTCAAATAGCGATTGGAGGAATGCTCACTGACAAGTCTGGAAGCAGTAACACTAACTGGCACTTCTAATCTTGATTCAGTGCATCTCTCTTCACAGTGTATGAGATATTGATTCCCCTTCAGGGCTGAAACTGCTCAACGCCTCCAGCCTCATGAGTGCTTGGTTTTTAACAACTAAGCAATCTGCCCTGTATGTAACACATACGTGACTTCAAGGTTTTGAGAACGAGCCGCGCAGCCTGAAGGAAAGATGTTCCAATGTGCTATTTCTCCTCCTGCCCCACGGCCATTAATGGAAAAACTTGTGTGCTGCACATCACAGAATGCACTGCTGTTAGTCACAGAACGTAGGTGCTCCTTCCTGTCCACCTCACCCAGCTCTCGCAGCTACAGTGGGGAAAGGGGCTCCTATCTGAACTAATGGATTACACCACAGCGGCTTTCAAAGCACACACCAACCTGCTTTTTCTGAACTGGGTAAACTCGGGCATTTCAGGAACACCACCAGCAGCATCTCAGAACCCAGCACAGGTAACCTACCCAGGGTTCTAGGTGTAACCTGAATGAAGTCCCAAGCTTCCCCAGCTCATCTGTTAGAAGGTAAACCTGACCTCGTTTAAAACAGAAGTGAAGTTTCTAAAGCATTTCAAGTCTGCACAACACTGAGTGGAAGCTAAACACGCTGTCAAATGCCATGAGCACACCTGGCACACTAAGCACCCATTTCAGCCAAATAACAGACAAGCAACACATTTTTATGCACAATTCCCTGGTCGATGCAAGACGTAGAAATAGGATTTTACACTTTCACATGAAAAAGATGAGTTCTCCAGAAAATCCCTAGCTATAGCTAATCACTCTACTTTTACTTACATCATGAATTACATTTCTGTATTAAAATTATTTTGACATCTACACCAAACAAGAATCAAATTACAACAACTTTGTGGCAAGCGTTCAACAGAGGCAATTGTTTATTACTGGCCCGTGACCCTGAATTATGTTGACTCATCCCACTGATATTCTCCAAACCTGCCCAAAGTTACGTTTTAGGACAGATCCACCTTTCTAGAGCATCTTCCATGAAGAACAAAGAAGGTGGCGGCTGAGACATAAAAACGAAGTATTTGAAGACACTTCAGAAAAGCCCGTCACCTCTGGTCACTGTGATGTCCTTCACCTCAAACTTGTGATGCCTCTTCCTGAACGTTTACCTGAAAATTTATAGTATTGACAGAGCACATTTATATTTCTAGCGAAGACATGCTTGTCCTCTACAGAGCTCCAGCAGACTAACACTTAGTAAATTCACCTTAAAAACACCTCCAGGTTACATCAAGCATCAGCTGGCATACAAAATCATTTTTTAAGTTAAAAGTCTATTTACCTTGTTCAAGAGTGAGATTCGTTTCCCCAGAAGCCAAAGAGCATGATGTGCAATCAGAGTGCTGTGGCTGGCTGGCCAAGAAACGCTCTGGACACGATCACACCGCCACTAGGTACCTCCATTCCATCTGTATTTATTGAAAAATATTTACATATTGATCACTGCGCTAACAGCTGCTTTAACAGCATCTTTACATAGAAGAGGTAATGAAGAACATCACACTAGGATGCAGAAGAGTGGTAAAATGTCTTTTCAAATGTCTTTTTTTTTTTCCCCAAACTGTCATAACCAAAGAAAGTTCTCAGACTGAGTGTGCTGGAGTCCCACAGTGTGTGCGCCACAGATCCACAGCTTTGCTGACAATAGCATCAGTGTTATCTTGAGGGATCTACAAAAGATCAGGGTAAGATGCCTTGTCAGAGTACATTATTTGGACTGCTTTATTTCAAATAAAGATTTTAAATTTCCAGTTCACACTATCTCCTTATAAAAAAAAAAAAAAGAAAACAAACCTAGATCCCATTTCCTTGCCCTACCCTCTCACCACCCCTCAGTCCTACAGGTATCACATGACCGCCAGGTTTAGACAAAAAGTTCTTATTTACAAAACAGTAAGTTTGTATTTACAAAACCCAGGCATCTCACACTTCACACCTCCCTAACCTGACACTGGGCAGAACTCATACTGGCCATCCAGGACCACAAATGTATCTAACCTAACTCATCTAGGCTACAGTGGGACCCTACAACCCTCCTGTGATGCTCATTACTATACACAGAAGGCAAGTTCAGGGTGAGGTTCATGGCCCTGTCCGTACATCAACAGAAAACACACCTTGAGTCTATAGATTCACACTCAGGTAAGGAGCAAAAAAGGTGCCAGAAACCAACCCTCTAAGGAGCTTCCAGAAAAATTAACATAACCCCATCTGCACTTCCACAGAAAAACCCTTTAGTATCACAAGAAATACTGTCAAATCTGTACAAACATAGCTAACACATTCCCCAAAGCCTAAACATCATTTCATTACATGAAATCCTTAATTCCTGATAGGAAAAAGCCTACTATTCTCATCCCTGCGCATTCTCTCTTCACCTTGGTACTACTACCCTATTCTCAGTAAGTAATCTAATAGTATCTTGCGGTATGTTTGCAACAGGCAAATGGCTAAGGCTGAAACATACTGTTATAAACCATAAAAGGTAACGCAAAGCACAGTACTTACATTTTCCAAAAACTGTGTGATCTTTTCTGCAGTAGTCAGTGCTATTATCTTCATTTTAAAGGTTAATAATATCTCCAGAGCAACAAAAACGAGAATCTTGCAGGACCCGCTAATAACTTTGTCCCAAACTCTACCAAAAAAAATGAAAAGGAATCACTAAACATCATTGTAGTGCTTATCTGCTTTTTTACCTGCTAGAACAGTCTTCGCACCATCAGCTTCTTCCAGATTATTTTTCTGAATAACAGTAATGATGAAATTATTTGGGTCAAGGTGAAAAAAAAGACTTTTGATAAACTCCTAGTCTGTACAGAGCAGAGTGACGGCAAGCAGTAACGCACTGACACGGTGTGATTTTCTTTAGAAATGGAACTGTTCACAAGCTCAAATATAAAAAGCAAATCTTGTTTTAATAGCCTGAACTATGACGACTATTCTACAGGTTATGGTAAAGGTGAAAATTTTTCTTAGTGTGAAGAAGGCATGCCTAATGAAGACACTCTTCAGTGAAGTAGCTGAAAATTCAAAAGGATGTAACACTGAACTACTACATCTCAAGAAGCTAAATATTCCAGGCCGTTGCTTTAAGAGATACAAGCGTGATATATCAGCAGGATATAATCTATGATATTTACATTAGACACGAGGAACAACTATTAAGTCTTTCAATCCACCCCCCTGTGCACAGACTCTCTCAGAACTACCCAAGCACTCCTACGAACTGTACCTGCACCTCATGGTTTTAATAAAATCAGAAGTGCAGGCCTCCAAAGCCTGCAAGTACTCTACCGACAGAATATTAAAAGGGATTCGCAATACTAGAACAGTCTGCAACAGTTTGAAATCATCCTTCATCCAGCAGCTCTGTCTCAGGCCCAACTCAGACTTGGGATGAAAGATTATCCAAAACCAGTGTGAATCCATCTGTCAGATGGCAGCTTTTATGGGCTTGCATTATTTTTAGTTCTTGAATTTTGAGAGCTGTGTCAGAAAGACTTTCTGAGGATTACTGTTCTTCCTCCTTCTGGGCACTTGTTAAAAGTGTTTCTCCTTCCAAATAAAAACACGGGAGACAAAGATCACATACTATCCTCCTTAATCTCTGAATATAGTAACATGGACTGAAAACATCTTATGTGGCCCACCTATAAACTTGCATCTATGGGTGTGCTTCTTCCAAAGACAACTCCATTTTCACATGACTTCCCCTCTCAGAAGAAGTTGCCCTTCAGCCTGTAGTGCCAGGAGAACACAGCACAGGTGTAATAGGAACTCTGACAGCTGAAATGAAGAGTAGGCATCACACCTTTTAACAAGGAGTTAAAGTCCAACAAAAAGCCACAAAGATGATGAAGGGACTGGAGCATCTCTCCTATGGGGAAAGGCTGAGAGAGCTGGGGCTGTTCAGGCTGGAGAAGAGAGGGCTCGGGGGGATGACATCAATGGGCATAAATACCTGAAGGGAGAGTGCAAAAAAAGATGGAGTCCAGTGACAGGACCAGAGGCAATGGGCACAAACTGGAACACAGGAGGGTCCCTCTGAACATCAAGAAACACTTTTTCACAGTGAGGGTGACCAAGTACTGATACCGGTTGCCCACAGAGGTGGAGTTGGATTCTCCCTCCTTGGAGATGCTCAAAAGCTGTCTGAACATGGTCCTGCACAACTGACTTCATGAGCAGGGGGGGTGGATCAAATGACCTCCAGAGGTCCATGCCAACCTCAACCCTTCTGTGGTTTTTTGTGAAGAGCTTTTCTAACTCCCAGGGTGGAATGCTCCCTGCTGCTACACAGGGCTTATTTTTCACACTGTGCCTCAAGTCAATTCCTTGTCAGTTTCGTAACCTATTCACAAAACTCTCCTGACACTACACTCACAACCTCTCCATTCATAAAAAAAATAGACTAGAATTCAACTTATTAGGAAGAAATGAGGAAAAGAACATGTAAAATCCTCAGGATTATTCTTAAAAGAGAAGGAAAGAAACAAAAAACCCACACGGACAGATGGAAAAAAGGCACTGCCAATTTCTTTCTCCTTTACAATTTAGTTTTAACTCCTTGTCTTGCTATGATTAAAAAATGAACACAATTCCCGTTATGGGCAGGAACAATAAATAAATCAAGATTTAAACCTTATAGAATCATTTTGGTTGGATGAGATCCAACCAAAGATGTTGAGTTGGTTTAAGTTCATCAAGTCCAACCATTAAAAAAAAATAAAATTGTACTGCTTTCTTTGTGGTTCAAGCATCCCAGACAAGTGATCACTGTAAATATTACACTGATGTTGAAATCAGGCCTAGAAGCTTTGAGTAAGGCTACAAGAACAATGAGATTGCATTCCTGTCCATGCCATACAGGACATCCCTGTTTACTTCTAATGCCTTTTACTTCACAAACTATCTGTTTGGAACCCAAGAACAGCTCCCCATGTGTTTCATGGGCATCAGAACTGTCCTTATGAATGACAATACAGAGTAGTTGACCTCAAAAACAGGGAAGGATTTTTAAAGTTCCTATTAAAGCTCACTTTAATTCAAACCCAAACTTACTAATCCTAATACAAAATAGCCAGCCTTCTTTCATTATTCTGCTTTCAAGTCTCTTGACTTCAGTCTCCGTAATTACATTACAGCAGGTTACACTTCATGCTCTGAAAACAGTCTAATGTTTTCCTGCATTATTTAGCCCGATTCCAGAACAAATGTTTTAACAACAGCAAAACAGTCGCAGTATCTAAATCACCACTGTCGTAAATTTTGGAAGAGGGTGCATAGCAAAGTAGCTGAGATGTCAGCACTAACCAGCTGTGTCTGCGGCAGTACTTCCCCTCTTCAGATTTCCAGCTATTGTGACTCTCAATGCAGCTCCACCAGTGACAATGACTGCATGACACTGTGACCAACAGACCAGCAGTCAGCGCCTTGCCCATACCAGCAAGGCCAGGAACAGCAACACTAACTGTGGCAGAAAACGGAAAAAACCCGCAGCAGTTTCAAGGAAACAGGTATTTTGATGATCCCATTCTAATATAGCAGCCTTTATACATGGTAACTCTACTGAGGATAACATAACTATTCTGCTTTCACTTTGTAAATAACAGCAAACACTTCAGATCAAGCGCATTGTCAGAGGTTGCAACTTTTTACCCATCCTAGAGATGGGAAAATTTTAACAGAAATGTTTTCCCCCGAGGCTACAGGGTAAACATCCAACCTTATTGCCCGGCCCTGGCCCTCCAGTCATCCAGGCTAGACTTGAAGAGAACCAGTGCTTGCTCCTCTGCCTGCACTTCTGGGTATCCTTCCAATGATAACGGAGCATGGAGGGACACGATGGGACGCACACAAACCTCACCCTGATGTCACCTCATGGCCTTGTGCCCATTGTTTCCAGAGCTTAGAAGCAGCTCAATGACTTAAGACAAAGGCAAACCAACTCAAGTGTCTCCACAGCAGTAGCCCACACACACATTCTTATGGCCTTAGTAAATTTTAGGCATTTTTCATGTTTCTGTTGTTTTGACTAACATATATATATATTTTTATAACTAGAGATAATTTATGCAGGACACAGAGATCACAGATATAAAACTATAGAAGCCGTATATTAAACATGAGGTAGTGCCAGTTTGAAAGGCAGTCATAAGATTTCAGAACTACCAAATACTTTGCCACAAACAAGTTACTAGAGGCCAATGATCTAACGCCACCCCACCCGCTATTACAGTCCTGCTAATGCCGTTTCTTCAGTGCAGAATCCAAACAATGTTAGTCAGGGTCATGGTATGTGACTGGCAACATTAGGCCATAAAAAAATGTCTGGCTTATTCACAGTTATATCTGCAAAGCTGCACTACTGTTGTGACTGGATCGTCTGGGGTGACAGTGCTGGAATAAATTGGCAGTCAAAGTGTCATTTGACTGTAGTGTTGAAGCCACAAACAGGACACCAAGCTTAACTGCAGGGCTCTTCTGAGGGCCCACAAAGCACCACTTGAAAGCTCTCCTCACGTGGAGCTTCCTGAAGAGATGACCAGGTATGCTGTTACAGAAACCACAGAATTGTTTTGGTTGGAAAAGACCTTTAAGACCATTGAGTCCAACCATTAACCCAGCACTGCCAGGTCACCACTAAACCCTGTCCCTCAGCACCACATCTACACAGCTTTTAAACACCTCCAGGGAGGGTGATGACTCCACCACTGCCCTGGGCAGCCTGGTCCAGGGCCTGACAACCCTTTCGAGGAAGAAGTTTCTCCTCATGTCCAACCCAAACCTCCCCAGGCAAACAGGGCCTTGGTGAGTATAAAACCAAAGGTGTGAGCCAGTTATCTCCCTGTTTCAGAGACCAGTAAGCCTTTCTGACTCTCCAGCCTCTGCTACAGGCTGCTTCATGATCCAGAATGCCCCCTGTCTATATTCCAGGCAGGATACGAAGCCCTGGGAATACAGTGTCTTCAAAATGGCCACTCTGCTCCTCTCTTTTACCAATGTAGCACCATTAGGAAGTTTAAGAAGCCTGTCACATATGTCAAGTGTATTGGGCAAGCAAAGGCACTGCAGAATCTCAAAGGAAAAGTTTCAACATGAAACCTATCTATATTCATTTTCCAAGCCCATTTAAACTAATCTGATGTATAAGTTTTACCCATGGTATAACCAGGAGAAGCGTGCTGTAAAACAGTATTTATGCTGAATGACAATGCCTGTCAGGAGTAAAGCTGCTATTATGCTACTTCAGCTCACCATTATTGGATAAAATTTGTACATAGCATTTACAAATCTTGCACACCTTAGAGAAAAACAACATGGGATTTAGCTGCTTGACAGAGAAGACTGTAATTCATAGAAATCAAGCAACCTCTCTAAGAAATACAGTGTTAAATCATAACTTAAATTAAATCATAAAAGACTGAGCTCTGATCATCTCTCACTTGACAAAAAAGTAAAACTCACAGAGAAATTGGAGACCTGTTTTTAGTTCTCAGCAGTTCCAGCACTGCCATTTGGAGACATTTCAGATAAGCAGGCTTCTAGATTCTAATCCAAACTGAATCTCCAAGCATTAATTAAGTTCATCTGTCACATGCTACCCATGAAGTATGTTATTTCCTTAGTAAATGAGGCCATTATGATTACAATTGAATAATTCAGAAACCTGAACTGGCAAGAAAAAGTGCATTTTTATCATGTTCCTACAAGAACTCCTGGGAAAAGAGATTGCTGTGCCATCAGAAGTACCAACACTGAAATTTGGGTTTACTCCAGAGTGATACAAAAAGCCAGTATTTTGACCTTTTCCATGGGAAAAAAAAAAAAGTATTTACAAAAATTCAGGTCAAAATATTCTATTTCAGCAAGGTAAAACAATATGAGAATGCTAAACAGTACACCAACTAGACAAAGTATTTTATATAAATGAACTGATTTTAAACGGTAGACGTTTGAAACTAAAGATTCCAACATGAAATCAGAACTCTCCATCTAGATTCTCTTTTACTCTATCAAGATGATACAGCTTCACAAAACATTCCATTTTCAAAAGAAATGTAAAAAACTCCTGAATCTTCCAATAGCAAAACTGCTCTGATGCCAATTCCTCCTTCAGCTGTAGTTAAAGTGCTTAAAGTAACCTACAAATGTGAAACAGAGGTGCAGGCAAACCATACGTGTTCAACCGCTTTTAAGGATGTCACAAATATTTTATACATGCTTACATAATTTCTGTAGCCATAAGAGCAGTAAAAGCTTTTAATCACCACATCACACACAACCACTACATGGACACGACTATTCTGGAGCCTTACAGGTGCTTGATGAGAAGAATTTGCCATGTAACAATCACCATGCTGCACACACTGTAACACCTAAAGGTCTACAACCAAATCCTTCCATTTGGGGTCAAAAAAAATGTCTTCTCTCAGAGATATTCCTTGCCAACAGTAAAATGCACAGAACCCCAAAGACCACGGTACGAGAAGACTAGAGAGGATGATTTTTAATCTCGTAGCTTGTTTCCTAAAACAGCCTGTCCTGGCTGTGTCCCCTCCCGAGTTTTTGTCCTCCCCCCAGCCTGCTCGCTGGTGGGTGCTGTGAGGAGCAGAACAGGCCTTGACTCTGTGCAAGCGCTGCTCAGCAAGAGCTAAAACATCCCTGTGTTATCAACACTGTTTCCAAACACAGCCCCGTACCAGCTACTGTGAAGAGAATTAACTCCACCCCAGCCAACACCAGCACACACTCCCAAAACCTTTTTCATCTAACGATAATACAGTATTATAATCGCTCCCTAAGCATAGATTTTGATTTAAAAGCCTGAAAACAGACAACCATTCAGCTATCAATCACTGAGAGGGGATGTGGAGTTTTAAATCCTAGGAGGCATTAAGTGTCTAACAGAATCATCCGCTGTATTTAACTCCATTCTTTTTCAATTTCAATGCGAGAAATGATCACACAGATTATCTTGCGTCAGTAACAAGTGGAATCAAATCCAATGTTATCATTTCCAAGTCAACAATAAAGTCAACTCCATAATCTTACAGATAAAGTAAGGAGAGCTCTTTGCCAGCTAGTGATGACAAAATGGGAAAAATACTACGTAATTACAAACAGAAAGAAAAAAGAGAGCTTGCCTCTGTAAACTGGACTCAGGTAAACAGCCTGCAAAACACTTTTTAAACCAGAGATCGTAAGGGAGTTTGCTCATTGCAGTACACGCTTTCAGATGCATCAGGAGTCTGTTATCTTCAATGTTCAAATACTGCTCCAGAATTTTTGGCTGAGAAAGGAATTGGAAAATTTAGGTAACTCACAGAATACCCTCCATAAATAATTCACATTGTAAGAGAAGGAATGTCTTAAAAATTCAATCGGCAGAAAACAGCATGTTAAAATAATGAACTTGCATTGTTTTAGCTAAAAACATCCATGTTCTAAAATACAAGCGCTGCTGACTTTTGCAATTAGCTAATTACTTAACTGAACAACCTCAGGTTCCTTAAATTGCTGACCACCAGCACAACTTCCAAAATATGCAGCATTCCCTAATCCAAGGAGCTGTTTGAGAGCTTAAGGCAACGCAGAGATTAAATGTCTGCTAATTACTGCTACCTTCACAAGCAAAATTGAGTTGCATTCACCTCAAACCTAATCGCTTTAGCGCACGTCAAAAAAAAAAGTTTACAAACAAAGCAGCAAAACCCAGAAAATCAATTCTGAGAGTCAATCCCTGCACAACATATTAAAAACTGGACATTGATTTCTTGTGTAAAAATCCAAAGCATTTACAAGCATAAACATGTAGCTAATTATCTACATAAACATAGGGATAATTCTCATTTTGTTTAAATTCTAATGCAGCACAACACATTTTCATAAATTCAGGAGTGCTTTTATGCTTTTTGTCCTAATTAGGTAAACAGCTAATGACTTTAGCTGTCAAAGGGAGGAAACACTTCCTTTGTCCATATTCTAACATCCAGAGTCTTGGTACAATGCTCACGTTAAAACAAAACCTTAAGGAGGGAGACACTTGGCACTCTCCGGGTAGTGAGAACACTTTCAAAAATGCTCCTCTGTCCTTTGAAAGGAACTACAGAAATTAGTATAGTTCAGTGAATCACCTCCGGCAATAGGAGGTAGGCTTACAAAGTATTTATTAGTTCCAAATCAGTAACAAATAAAGGACATGCATCATCTTCTGCAATGAATTTTCATTCGGTGATTGCTAGTGCACAGGCCTCTGGTACTTTTATCTCAGTGGATATTGTTAACTAAACGTTCCTTATCTGTTAAGACTATTTAAAGAATTACAAAAGCGTTTGTAATTTCTGTGAGTATGCATTTTCTTTACAATCAAATTTTAGTTTTATAAACAGAACGAATTAAAAATATGAGAACATCTAAATGATCAGTGGCAACAGAATTCTATGCCACTTTTTGTTACGTGAAGAGAATTAACTCACTGATTGTCTGAAGACTTAGCACAATTGTGCTTTGTCTATCATCCAAAGAGCAGCACATGGATGCCAGAGATGAAGCTTAAAAAGCAGTAGACATACATCAAGATGTTCTTAACTTTATGACATTTTAAATTGTTTAAAATAAAGAAAATTAAGTGACCAGATTGTGAGAAGTAATTCAACTAGATGCAATATAAGCTTTACCTAATCTAAAAAGAAAGTAAGATGGAATTGAAAGCTACCACACAAAGTGGGCTACAGGACAGCACAAACACAACACAAAAGCACTCCTCCCGTTTTCTCAAAACAGTTGGTGGAACAGAATCCAAGGGTGGCACCTCTGATGCTCCAGTTGTCTCCATGTATTAATACCTTCCATGACTGGCTCACCTCATAAACAAACAAAAAAAAGCAAACCTACAAAAAGAAAGTGCTTTTTCCCTTACCAGCTGTTGTAAGGAATCTTTGTGCTTGCTGTTGAGCTGATTCACAAAGCAACTGACAAGCCAATAGCATTCTATAGGATCCTCCACCATTTCCTCCATCGCTTTAGCAATAGCAAGAAACACTTCGTCTTCAGGTTCCTGGAAAACAAAGCCAAAAGAGTGAACTACACAGAAGTACTGGACTATCTGATTTAAATGATTCTCATATTCCCTTTCCCTGCTATTTGGGAAAACAAGTTGGAATCAACGTACACAAAGAGCTATTCTGATGTTCGTAAATTAAACACTGGGCAGCAGCTACGTTATGGTGACAGATACTTATTAAAGTAGAACGAATAAGACTTGTCTTGTTTTAAAACAAAAATATTCAACAAGAATTTGGAGATTCCAAGTTTTCAAATGAGATAATATTACATCCTAAGAAGGTAGGGGTAATTCTAGTTCTATGCCACGCATTTTTACACTGTGTAGCCGCAGCATTTTTCATCCTTTTCCTGGCTAAAAGCCAAGCATGGCCCTCGAACACCTTTGCCAGGGATGTTACAGTTACTGAAAAAAATAGTGCAGCCATGAGCTGCATGCCCGCCTTCAACACAGAGAAAATCATCTGGGGCTTGTCTTCCTAGAAACAAGTATCTTATTCCCCACAATACATAACCAGAAGCATGTGATGGGCATGCCATCATCTTTTCTCCTAAGAATATACTTTCCTAACAGAGGTATCAGGACACTTAGACCACAGCATGACTGCACACAGGGTAGATGGGGGCAAACTGACTCTAAACCATCCAGCCCTCATGGCAAAAGCTGGCTCAGGAGTGTCTAAAGTGGGAAGATGCACAAGGAAAGGCTATTTGCCCTGTTTCTTACAGTCTTCTTTACACAGGCAGTACTGACCACATTAGGAGGCAGGGTAACGAGCCAGATCTGTATCCACCGCCTGATCTACGGTAACCAGCAGCAGCGGTTAAGCTGTAGCATCCCAGGCTTTTACAACTCATGCAAAGCGCACGGCTAGTCTAAATACTGCTGGGATACGCCTCTGCTACGCAGACCGCTGCAATACACACATATCCCTGCTTGAACTCTCTGCTTTCAAATGCACAAAACATTTAGTAGGCTTCTGTGATTGGTGACTCAAATATTTCAAAATGTTTAGACCAAGCCAACGTCATCTTTATACTCCTGCTGCCTCCACGATAAAACATCTGCATTACCATCAAGCAACAACCTCTTCTAAGTTTAAGGGGACAGTTACTGCACTGAAAACAGGCTGGTATGAAGACAACAAATGCTTTCTGCAGACTACATAGACTCATTTACCCACGTGTGAGCACACTGTGAACTAGAGAGAGCATGCATTACCTGACAGAAGCCTGGATCAGTTCAGACTAACAGAAAAAGTAAGTCAGTGCATTGAAGTCTAGATTTAAAAACCAAATAATTCAAATATATGACGTAATCTGCAATAAATCATTGCTTGTACAGGCTCTGAATTATTCTTCTTTAAGAATCTATAAGCTCCAGTAAGATTATGTCATTTTCATTTCAGTGCTTTAAAGAAACTGAAGCATACTAGAGTACAAAAAGCTTGAAGCCTAGCAGGCAAGATACACAAAAGAGATTTTTAAGCATAAAAATCTTACATAAGTACTTAAAGAAAAAGAGAAAAGCACTTTGACTAAAACATCTTATTTTATACTAGCATTTCTCTGTTTTCCATTCATCTTACTTTGTCTATCTATGTGCGTTTGCAGGGCTACTTACAACTCAGTTTCTCACAGGCTTATAGTCTGAAGTTAAATAAAATATTGTATTTAAAAGATGGTTAAAATGACAACTGACCAATGGAAAAGCCAAGTTTCGAGGCAATTTTCCTGATTCGAGCTGATGTATGCGGAGAAAAACATCTACTTGGGGGGTAGAATCATTAATAAAACGAATTACACGAAGAGCATGATGTATATCCCAGTACTGCTCCTTCCGGTACTTCATCACCAAAGCATGAGATTCGTGGTGAGGAGGAATAATCCCTTAAAAAAAAAAAGAGAAAACAAAACATAAGCAACTGTCAAGAGAAAAAACAGAGCACTCAAATGCCCTTTCCAAGAGATCTGCTTAAATTCAATTTCTACCACAACTGCAGCCTACGGAAACACAGGACCTGGCACTGCAGTTTGTTTATAAACTCGGTCAGAGAATACAGGGATAAAATTCTACAAAATTGCAAGTCAATGGACCATAAAAGCACTTGAGCATTATATTTATAAAAACAAATTTCATGTTATATAAGCATATGCAAAATCTACCCTTAGACTATTGTTTCTCAAGCTCTTCTAGAAGGTTTTCAGCAAATAAATGCTAACTCTTTTGTAGACCATATCAGTGTGCTAACAAACGTTGTTGGGATAGAGGAAAAAGAATTTATTTGCTTTATTCTCCCTCTCCAACAACCTTCACTTTTAAACTCTGGATCTTACTTGCTACTTGTTTATACCTAGATGTAGTTTTTTATACAGTATTAGTACTTGTGCCCAGCTCCCATTTATTCTGAAAACAAAGTGGATGCAGGATGACTTTTACATACATTAGTGGTTCACGTTCTCAAATTCTACACTTTGAGATTGCCAGAGATTATATACATGCAATTAACTAACGCAAAGATACTGTGAATTCCAGGATTAATTCATTTACTACTGGATCCTTGCTGGAAAATTCTTTACTCACTGTATCAGATTAATCCTCTCTAAAACATTATTCAGAAGCAAAATCACAGAGGTCAAATTAGTTACAGATTTAAATTTAAGAATATCACCCAAAAGCTTTGCAAGGTAAGATTTTACTTTCTTAGTACAACACAAGTATTTCTCTAGTTCTCTAGGAGGAAAAATTAAAAAGTAAAAAAAAAGTATCTAAATAGAGAGGCAGAGAAAATTAAACTGTTTATGATCTCCAGATGAGATGCTCAATATTTCACTCAATCCTGCCCCTCATGCAAGATCCAATCTTGCCATGCACTGATGTTGACAACAAAACTGTCAAAAGCCTCAACAGAAAAAAGGTCTTACATACACCAAAGAAAAACTGCCACTTGCATATCACTAGTGGAGCAGAATTCTTTCCATTGTAGCAACCCTTAAGAACAAGGTATTCTTCAAAAATCAGTTCTGAAACAGGCTACCTGCTGCTTTTCTCTCTCCTGTAAAGAAGAAAATATTCCTGCCAAGTGTTAAATAACAAAATGGCTGAGTTCTCGTAACAAGCGCATCAGACAAAACATTCTATTTTGTTTTTCAACTACAAACCTGTCTGCACTTCAAAAACTGGGACAGAGCAAGGCATTCCTCACATTATGCAAAAACAGAGTCACCAGGATGACTTTGTACGTTGTCGTGACACACTGACAGCTGCTTTCCTCAAACACAGAAGACTACCTTAGGCAGACAGAAAAGAAGCTTCACCAACGCAGGGATGTGTTGAAACCATCACGAGTCACACATGAACAGGAACTCAGAGACATCACAGACATAATATGTAATCTGGGACAGCATCAGGCCTTGGGATGTGTCTGAGGCAATTCCGCTGACAGGACAGAATCTCTTGTGTTAAACTATTAACATTATTTAGAGGAGATGTAAGGCCTCCCACCAGAAGCAGATGGGGTTGTTGTTCCAGTCATTTAGGAAGAGATATTTTGCATTGCCTTTCTAAACACCAGCTTTTCTACCAAGTGTCACCCACTGAGGTGCAGCACAATAAAAGGCCTTGTACCCTTGTCTCTCTGCGGACTTCAAATAAATCACTCTCAGTTTAAAACACAAAATCCTTTAAAAAAATCAATATAATTTTCCACACAGTTAATTCTGAAGGTGTTTAATCTTATCATACAATTCACAAATCATCTTATCTAAACACAGACCACTGGCTCTGCAGTAAACTACAAGCTTGCCAAAAGACTGTATTTTGCTACTATAATTCTGGCCAAAGGATCTTCCACTGAGTCACTTGTCCAAACCTCCTACACCGTATTTCCTACTACTAGTATTTTAACAAATGCTGACTACTTCACTGGGACCCAGGGTACAAGAATCTTTTTCATCCTAAAATTAGGACAGAGGCTTTTATCAAGTAGGATCAATCTGTTAGTTCAACAATCAGAGCCAAGATCTTTAAGTTTCATAATTAGATAAAATCTATTTTGTCATAGATAGATATGTATTTATTAGCTATAAATTGGATACAATTTATAATTTTATAATCTTGCAGCTTCTGCACACTTCATTTACAATCTCTCCCGAAGAAAGGCTCACAAATCCAAATAATCAGGAATATGAAACTACAATTTTTAAAATGTAGAAAATTGGAGGAGGGGGGCAGAAGGAAAAAAAAAAGGTGGGGGGGGGGAAGGAATTGTTTAAAACTCATCTAAAACTTTCTAATACATTATTTCAAACTCCAGACCCTGTAGTGGAACATGGAGACCAAGAAGGGAAACAGACAACATTTACTTGAACATCATTCAAGACCATGGCACAGCCCAAGAGAAATAAACATCCTAAACCAGAAAAACGGCTCTGTAAAATACTCATTCTGGGGTAGGAGTCACCAATCTTCCTGACTCTATGATTACATGCCAAAATTTGCATACAAGAGATATATATGGGATCTGTATCACATGTTCTGGAGAGCTAAAGGACAAAGACTTCACAGACAGCAGCTTCCAGGCCAACCTGCAGACTGAGGCTGGTCTCTCTCTGATGAGGCATCATTTCTGGTACCAGCACAGCCCTGGCAATACAAGATTGAGCACGGGAGCCACGCTCAAGCTTTTCAGAAGTGACACAATGCTCTACCACCAACACACGGTGACTCACATTTCTCTTGCAGACATTCAGTCTGACAACGACCCTCACACTCAACCTGGCAATGTTTCTCTGCATGGAGCAACTCTAAGGAAAACTCTCCAGACGCCTTTTGAGAGCCAGAACTCCTGGACCTTCCACAACCCTTCCCGTCTCCAAGTGACGTGACCCCGCATTTAGTAAAGCAAACACACTTGACCAGTTACGGCAAAGCCCTAAGTACTTGTGAAGTAGTCATCTGACTGACGCACTTCAAGGAAAATAGAACCTATTTCTGTTTTTCCAATGGTTTCTGGGGATACCGTAATTTGTCTCCAGCCTCATAACTTCTTCAATGGCAAATACAATTCAAAGCCAGAAGCAAAACCAGAAGAAACCACGATTTTATAGAACCTAAAGCTTCTCTTTAGAATAAACACCCATTCCATACCTTGCCCAGGTTTTTTTGGTTTGATCACAGCTTTACTTCAAATTAACTGTCTGTTATTTTAGGAACAGAACTGAATATCTTATCAGTTATTGGTGACTTACTATAATCCACCTTTCGAAACCATTTTATAAATTTACTTGGATAGTGCTACAAAGCTAAATATAGAAATACACTCTTACAGCTACACTTCAGCAAGAGTTCCCAAAAACTATGCAGGGAATATTATTTTATAATTGCCACTGTGCATCCTAGGTAGATACAAAAATAGCCTAAATATGTATCAGTGACAAGACAGTACAGAATAACCTATGTCATTAACTCTCTAAAGAAAACTTTAAAAAAATACACCTTTCTACATATTCATTTCTGCAGAGGATCGCAGATGTTGTATTTCATACCTAAAAGCACTTTCCACACCAGTATCCGATACATGGATGGGAGAGGAAACCTTTGACTAAATGTGCAAAGCTTCTCAATATCTGTAGAGAAACAAAGAGGGAAAAAAAGGTAAATTTAAATAGGCTTGAGTCTCTGATCTATCTAAAGATCGAAAACCCCACTTTCATCATGTATTATCAACAAATGCTGTCAGCACTTCAGTTGAAACTAGAATGTACCCTATAAATTGCAACTGCTTTGAAAAACATACATGTTGGCTTGATTTACAGTACAACTACCCTAGGTTTCACCAGGAAGAAACCACTTTTCTAGACATTTTGTAAATCATGTTGCTATGTCAAAACAATTAAGGGCTTTGTTACAGGGACATTTGTCTTTCTATTCTGTTCGAGATGTGGCAGTCCTCAGGGATCAAGAGCAATTCGAAAATCTTCACTGCTTTGAGCTTAGGTGGAATTAACAGCATGAGATTATATATTTTCAGATTAAAACTGCTTTCATTAAACCACTTTTTGTTTCTTGGGCATAGAGAAGAAGAAAAAAAGTCTTTCATAGTTTTAAAAATCAGATTTTCAGATCTCTGAAACTCAAAGAACTACTAGTAAGAACTGAGAAATTTGTGGTAAAAGATGCAAAACTTAAATAAGCACCAAGCGCAGCAGCTAAACATCTTCTATTATTCCTCCCCAGCCCCAAACCGCCAAAGCAACAAAGGAAACAGTGAAATCAACTTGCCCAATCGGTCATCTTTTAACAGAATTTCCAGTGACTTCTTTTCTTCAACTCCACGAAATCCCACTTTTTCGTAATACACGGAGCGGAAATTTCTCTGAGAGTCGTCAGCCATGATTGATTCCTTTTGGAGAAACAGTCATTCAACTTCAGACTTACAAGAATACATTCCTGTTGTGTTCAGATCAAGTACTTTTGCACACTGATCAGTCGATTGCTTTTGTCTCTATAATAATAATAATAATAAACTCTACAGAATATTAAAATCTTCCAAATTTTTTCATCATATGCCAACACAGACAATCGTAAAAATACCTCAATCTAAATAAAGCCTAAGACATTCAATTTCCAAACGAAACACTAGAGATGGGAGGGATTGTTGTTATTCCTGTAGTAAATTACACTACTTCTCAAGTTTACAAAAAGAAAAACGCTGGAGGGACACTTAAGCCTTTTATGTGATATCGTGTATTCAAAAACCAATATAAAAAAAAATACAGTTAAAGCCTGACAAAATGTTGGCTACAGAAACCCTAAACAAGGACAACTGTTACTCAGGTAATTAAAACCATCAGGTTTCATACTCACCGGACAAGGTAACCAGAAGCAAGGACAAGCAGAGGAGTGACAGGAGAGAATTTAAGGCCAGGTACGTAGGTTTGTTCTTAAGTTGCAGATTTGAATTAAATCTTAATTAACGTTGTTATCAGGTGCTGTAACAGCCACAGTCTTGAGCTTGTTGTTCCAGTATTAAAAAGAAATAAATGCCTCATCCCTGTACTGGAAACAAGGGTAAATTGCAGTGAGTAGTCTGTGTTTTGGAACGAATGTAACAATTCAGTTCAACATTCTAAATAACAATTATCTATCCTCTGCAGGCTTGCAAGTATGAGAAAGTTCTCCTTTGTACCTCAAAGGACTAAAAACAATCTTAATTTTTATGCCCAATGACAGCAGCAAAGCTTGGAGAACAGTAATTTGCGTGAGGAGCAATGGGTGAACAATGCACTGAGAAGCTCTTCTAGTTGAATTCTTCTTTTCCCTGCTGAACCAAAGTACACGTGAGAAGCAAAGCATCTGCAGATATAAACAAAGGCCACACTTTTGCAAAGAATGCAGATATTGAAATTTGTATATCCACCAGGTCAATTTGCGTTTCAAATAAAAGTCCATTTTTAGTGCTTTGCAGCATCAGGACCAAGACCAGACAGAAAAATATAGACCACCAAAGGACCGAATTAATGCGGAGGTAGGTCAAATACCATCTCAAAAACAGAGGAAAAATATTTATATAGCTTTCAAGACACTCCAGTTGCGCACTAGCCTTATGAAAATCGCTGCGATGTTCATGTATTGTGCATTTAAGGGTCCAGGGGCCAGAGTGCTTACTACTTACACTGCAGCCCTGTCTTAAAGCAGATTTATGATGCCAAAGACACCCAAATACATTGAAAATATTTCAAGTTTTTAAAATCTGAATATGAAAACGAATATGAAATGAATATGAAAACATTTAGCCTGTACCACTTGTGGAAAGCTGACAGTAGAGTCACAGAAGAAACAATAAGCATCCGTTGAAAAATAGCAGCATGATCTATATGAAAGGATTTTTTTTTTTCAATAATTTGAAACTATCACTATACCTGCTGTGCATTTTATTTACTCAGTGGGAAAAAGGAGGAACAGTGTTTCCTCCCTCCCTCCCAATTTAGGAGACACATTGTCATTGTAGGCAAACAGCCCACGTCCCAATCTTCACACATATTATCAATAAACTGGAAAAAGGCGGGGAAATAAATCCCTTGCCAGCTCATTGGAAGTGCTCTGTACAAAAAAGCACAATTAACTCATCCTGCCTTCACAGATTAACGCAGTTTTGGCCTTAATACCGGGGCTGCAACACCCGCTCTTTGTTCCGTTTCCAGAGGGTAACACGGTCACGTTTGAACCCGCGGGAATCCAGCCGCGGGTTCACGGTCACCCTCCGTCTCCCCCCACCCGCGGGCAAGGCGGGGCAGAGGCAGCGTCCCCCTCACGCCCTCCCTGCCCCGCACACACACGCTCGGGGGCCGGAGGGGCCTCACCGGAACCCCGGGGGGGCGGTGGGATGGGCCAGCGGGACCGTGTGTCCTCCACCCCGGGAGCTAAGGCGACCGAGAGGCCCTGGGAAAAGGCAGGGGGTTCGGCAGCGGGGAGCGAGGCTGGCGACCGACAGACGGACAGACCGACAGACGGACAGACACC
>VZZY01001905.1:0-77802 GCA_013400335.1 Eurystomus gularis | reverse complement strand
GGGGCGTTGGCGGGAGGTGTCGCCGCTGCCCCGGGTCCCTCGGCGCCGGCTTCCCCTTCACCGCGACTGGGGACACGGAGGGCTTCGGCGGCCCCGGCCCCACCGGCGGGTCACTCGTGCGGGCGGTGCCGGTTCCCCACCCTGTGCCCCTTCCCCGAAAGCGTTGTCAAGGCCTGGCCCAGGCTGCCCAGGGCAGCGGCGGAGTCCCCATCCCGGGAGGGGTTTCCAAGCCATGGAGGTGTGGTGCTGAGGGACATGGGTTAGAGGTGACCTGGCAGTGCTGGGTTAACGGTTGGACTCGATCTTTAAGGTCTTTTCCAGCCTGAGTGATTCCGTGATCCCTCATACACGTGTCCCAAGGGGGCACCAGTGGACTGGGCATTGTTGGCTCTGCCCAATATAGAATTTTACAGAGCAGTGAGCTGACTGAATTTTATAGAGCAGTGATCCACAAACTACAGAGTTGCACAAGACCACCGACGATGCTCGTTGATAAGGGAGTAACTCTTCCCCTTAACGCTGAGGCCATGAAGAGTAGCAAAGAATTATATTGCCTGCTCCGCATGATTTACTATAAATGGTGTGCCTTTCGTCCATCCACTGTCACATCTAGGGATATTTTCCAATGCACAGAACATCCCGTTGTTTTAATCGTGCCCAGCGCTTTTGAAATGCCAAGCTGTAAATGGATGGGCTTTTGTTGATCCCAGCCCACACAGCGGGGTTTTTTGGCGAGTCAGTGCAAGGCCTGGTACTACATTGCTTGAAGTAATTGTGTGCAGCAGCAGGTGGCAGGCTGGTGCCATTTTTGGTCATTTTGGGCTTCTTCAGCTCAAATACATCTTTTCTCCATAGATGGCACTTGCCTCTGGGTGAGATCTGTTTGGTGCTGTCGGGAGCCAAGCAGCATCACAAGGTTCAGAAACCAGCTACTGAAATGCAATCAAATCTCGATCGTGTTTAATTATTCATTTTCGGCCTTGTCAAGATGTCGAGATAACTACCGTGGTGCTCTAAAACAGGCTGAAACTAGCACACGTTATTTTAGTGCTGATTGTTTTATATACAGCAGATACAGAAATATCTTAAGCAGTTGAGCTCTCAGACAGCGTGTTATGGAATTGCATGATATTAATGTTAACAATTACAACATTGCTAAAAGTTCCGAATCAAAACTAGAGTCTGAAAGATTTACCTGCATAAAAATGCAGCGTAAAAACCATACCTGCCCTAAAAAATGATAACATTAATGTGCTCCCCCAGTGAAGTTTCTAAACCCCAGATATAAAAAGCTTTTTAATCATGTTACTTATACACACAGATTTCCTTAATGGTGTCAGGAAACAGTTTCTAACATAGAAATAAGAGGTTATAGCAGGACCCCATCCAAAGTTAGTTGTAAGTATGACTGCCAGCATTATATTTAGGTCAGTGGGAAATTATTTAAAGAATTTAATTTGAGACTTTTCAAACCACAAGTGAAATTAAAAGCATAGGTTGAGCATGCCCTGCTAATGACTCCAGTGATTCTTACATGGTGATACAGTGAAACAAAGATGGCTAACATCATTTTTTAGAAAGGCAGCCATGCCCAGAGTTGGACTTGACTTTAGCAGCCTTATTTAACTGCCCTTCCACATCCACCTGCACGGAAAATAGCTAAATGACCCTATATGCTGCAAATCAGTGCTGAAAAGCAAACAGGTGACTCGTGACTTAAATATTTCATTTAAGAGGTGTTACGTTTTCATAAAGCAAATAATGACCTTATTTTCCTTTGTCTGGAGACATAAAGTATCTTCATTCCTATTGATGGACTCTCTTTGTTGTCACTGTAAACGAAAGCAGAATTTCATCCTGAATAGCTGCAGGTGTCAATCAGCAAGTGGAGGACTGTGTTTATAATAAAAATGATTTATTAATACATCATTAATCAAAAATACCTTCCTAGGAATCTGTCCAAACCGTGATAACCTAAACATAGAATTTTTAAACCTGCAGTAAGATCAGAAAAGGTAGCACACATAAAAGATAAAAGGGAAACAGGTTTGGAATTGGCTTGGGATCATCTGAGATAGAAGAGCCAAACTATTTAGTACCCTGCTAGCATACTGCAGCTCCCGATTTTATCTATGACTTCAAGTACTACTCTGTTTCTATTTTGTAGCAATGTGTTTATATCACACCAGCGAATTACTCACTGACATACCAAAACACATTAGAAGAAAGCCAAACAGGCCTTGCTAATGTTTTTTTTATTGCAAAATATGAACTGCATCCTGTCCACGGCTCTTCATGAAAAGCAACGCCTTTGCTGTTAAAGCTGGAATAATGTTATGGGAGAGATGTGTGGCTGTATATTACAGCTCCTGGAAAGTCTTTAGGGTTTCCGTCTCTCCTGTATGACTGATCTATCAGTGGAATTGCAGATGATTATCAGAAGCACACCTTGTTACGTGAATTTATCAAAAGAAGTTGAAAATGCAAAGCAACAGACTGTCGATTTTATGCAGCATGGAGGGCCGTATTTGCATGGCCTTATAACAGATTTTGTAAAATACAAAAAGTAAGTGCAGTTTTCAGATGGCTTTCATTTGCTCTGAACTGACTGAAGATGCACTTTCTCTTTTATTTAAAGACATTTGTCTAGTAATATCTTCACGGTGTATGAAAACCAGTGTTTACTTTCAGCCTACTAATGCACTGCCCCTTGTTCCTGTCCCAACAGGCAGTAACTGATGTTCAGGAAAGGAGTTACAAGTTTGGTCATTTCAGCTTTTCTAAGATCCCATCTCCTGTTCAGAAGCATGAATACTTCCAGGTGGTGAGTAGGGCTGTGTTAATGGAAAGGACAATTTACTTATACATTCACATAATCTTTTCATTACGAACACCGGCAGATCTAGAAAAGCTTGGCCCCATTTCCTGGCCAAAACAGCATCACGCTGCTGTTTACATTCTACCTGAGAGGAGAATGCAAATGTTGGAGCTATAAATGTTCACAACTTAATCCCTTGTTGAAGTGAGATGGAAAAAATCCAACACTCTGGGGTAATAGAAATAGCATAAAACTGTTTGCCAGCAAAAGGGATTTCAGCCTTTCATTTTAGCAAGGCAGCACAACAGGCAGACCAAACATTGGCTCTGTAATCATGAATATGCATCCCCAGATGACAGCAAGCAAAAGGTTTATGGGGCAGAAAACAGAATAAGGAGCCACTGAACTTGGAAAGCTGAGTTCAGATGTGTCCTGCTTCTGTTTTCTCATCCTGCTAGAGAACGAGAGCGCTTCAGAGGTGACATGCTTTTGTCTGCAGACAATTACAAAGAAAATAACAAACTGGAGTTACTTGTTCCGAACGTAAAGGAAATAGGATTTGTTTTAAGATTATGTCGGCGAGTTTTTGGGATAATGTCTTCTGGATTCTAGTCATAACTTCAGTTTGCTGCTTAATCTCAGATATCAACTGTGTCTGCCTTAATTATTCTTCTACCAACCTGTTTAGTAGCTGTGTTAAGGATAAGATTGATTTTTTCTTCTGAAAAAGGGTTGCAAGTTTTTAAATAGCACCAAACCCATGCTTTGTGCTGTCAGTGAGCATGGCACATTTGGGGCACTACACAATAACTAATAAATAGTCCCAAATAATCTTACCTCGGTTTTAGAATCATAGACATTTTTTGGTTAGAAAAGCCCTCTAAGATCATCATGTCCAACCATTATCTGCCAAGTCACCACTGAACCATGTCCCTCAGCACGACATCTATACGGCTTTTAAATCCCTCCAGGAATGGGGACCCCACCACTGCCCTGGGCAGCCTGGGCCAGGCCTTGGCACACCTTTCAGTGCATAAATTGTTCCTCATATCCAGCCTGAACCTCCCCTGGTGCAACTTGAGGCCATTTCATGTTGTCCTATGAGAAGTGACAATGAGGTGACTATGAAACAAAGACTGGTCAGTTTAGGGATGGTGGGAAAATTAAAGTATTCACCTTGAGAATCCTAATCAAGAGATTAGGTATTTGGATGAGGTACAGTTATGATGATGAGGTATAGTTATTATGATGAGGTACAGTTATTACGATCGCTATATATGGTTAGAGACAGAGCAAAAATTGTGGCAATATGCAGGTATCTCCCACAAAACGAAATGCAAGTAGGAATTAGGAACGTGTTTCAGTCTCTGCAATATTTTTCCTTGAATCAGAGCCATAAGTGCCCAGAAGCTAACTCAAGGTTCACAAGCCAGATATGGTAGCTAAGTTCTGTATTTCTCGCTCAGTCAAATATCCTCAAAACTTTAGGGCCTGGGCAAACTGCTACAGCGGGCTGGAGGAGGAGTTGCAAAGGATTTTAGTCTTGAGTCTTGTGACCCAGGATGGAAATGGGGACAGTTGGCTTCAGTCTCTGGGCGTGTTTGAACCAGACATTCTCCACAGCGAGTCTGGCCAAGCCAGAGCTTCAGGGCATCGCTTCAACAGCCAGGATTGCAGAAGCCATTGCCACCTTCCTGGGCCAGGACTTGTGCTAGGAATGGTACCTGGCTAGCTGCTTGCAGATTCGGCCATGGAAACAAGTTGATAGCTTTGACCTGCTCCCTAGGCTCGAAGGCAAGAGTCTAACCCAATGGCTTCACTGGGACCACAAACGTAAGGGTGTAAGGATCAGATCCAACCAGAGCAACAGAGCAGACACAGGACTTGTACCTCCACAGAATCATTTGGCCCTTAATCACCTTCTTTCAGAAACTCTGCCTACTGAGGGGGAGGGAAGCCTGGTACACAAGCAGGCTTTTGATCTCAGTGGAGCTCAGAGGGCTTTGCTAGCACATTCATTTAAAGGATTGAGCAGCAAGTAATTAATTGCTCTAAGTTATATCCGTCATGGTTTGGAGGCTTGTTTTAATACATGAAGACAAGCTGTTAAACTGGAATGGCAGACTGATGTTTATTTTGTGATTGCACAAAACAGTCTCACCTCTCTCCTCATTGTGATTTTCCATGTCGGCTTTCTGGGTCTGCATTTCTATAGTTATTAAAGGCGCTGCCCATGTCCTGCTCTCTGGTTGTTGTTGTACAAAATAATGGAAATCGCAGAACCTCATAAATTCACCTCATAAATTTACCTCATAAATTTCCAAATTACACTGGGATTATTATCATCTGCCTCTCCAGGTAATGATTTGCAGCTATTACCGTTGAAAATTTACCAGTGGGAACAGAAAGGAGTGTTCTCTGAAGGGTTTTGGAGCAGAAATCCTTGCCAGACTGAGCAGTGTGAACTACAGGGTGAGGCAGATACACTCCTCTAACAACCTTACTCAAAACCCACAACAGCACTGCCGTTCTGTGCTGACTTGGACTTTTTCAGGCTGATTGATTCTTTTAGTGATTTTCTGGTCAGTGCATAGATCCGGTGCTAATTTTATCAGCTTGGTTTTAAAATCAATGCACGGAGAGCGTGGTGTCTGCTGCCTTCCCCTCCAGAGATGGAATTACACAGAACGCATTCGCTCAGATAAAGCTGTTGGTATTGGCTTTGGTGCTGCCTGCACTTTCCTGAACTGATGAGTTTGAACTTTAGACTGTGCAGGCAGCACCAGCTCATCTGGCATGCACAAACCACAGCAGCTTATTAGGCCTTCATTATATATGACTAATTATATTAATTATAATGAATGAGAATTATATTAGGTTTAAGAACGATTTAAAGGCAACTAGAAATTAAAGCAGCAGGATTTAGTCTCAGGCTGTCATGGGCTCGCTCTGCGTGGCTTTGGACAGCAAGGTTTGCCATTCTGTCTCTGGTTCTCTAAAAGACAAGGTAAAGGTAATGGTACGTAAAGCCAAGTAGAGCATGTCATAAACACAAATATCACTACATGTATACATAAATAACAGCATGTCATTTCAAATCTTCCAGCACTCGTTTAAAAATCCTTTTTTTAAAGCTAAGTGGTTCAGACAGTCCATAAAAGGAGGAAAATCCTACCAAAAACTGCTTCAAAAAAAAGACTAAAAGCTACAAGTGAATCAAAAATTATTTTAAAAAACCCCTATTTGTAGGAGTATTTCCAAACAACCTCAAATTCCATAAAGACCTGAGCTCGTACCTGGTCTGGCATGAAACATTTCTGTCATCTTAGGCATTTGGAGGGCCCTCTGACAGTGACATTTTGAGTGATGGGTTCAGCCAGTGGGAGAAGACAAACCTAATAATGCAAGTAGAAAATTCAGGGAAAAGAGAAATTCGTTAGACAGTGACCTCACCAACTTCACCTCTGCCTCCACCATGCCGGCTGCAAAATGGGAGCGTGCAACAGCTCGTTTTGTGGGGATTTGCTGATCTTTGTAAGGCACTTCGTGCGTGTGAAGCAGTACAGGCAAAGTTTGCCAGGCTGGGTGGAGAGCTGTGAGCTTTGTCGGTTCAGCAAGTGACTCAGTCCCTTCTTCTCCGCAGAGAGCCCCTGAACAACAGGAATCACTCCCAGCTGGCAAGGTCTGTGGCCAAAAGGGCAGGGTGTCCCCCAGAAGGTTGTTCTGATGGAACTGCAAGCAAAAGGCACAGAGAAGTGAATGGAAATATAGCCCATTTTAACAGAAAATGTTGAGCTGGAAGAGCTCGGCACAGTTTATACCTGAATTTCCTCACACTGAGACAGAGATAGACTCATTTTTTTAAAATGCTCTTTCTGTAATACCAACATCCTTCCATTCTACTGATGAGTCCTCAACGCTCAGCTACATCCACAGCAGCAGATGAAGTGCCCAGGACCATCCTCTGCCCTCTACCATCATTTCTGCAGAAGCCTTAGGTCTGCAAGATGTGATTAGCTGCAAAAGGCAGAGTTATTACAGCAGGTTGGAGCAGACTCGGAAAAGCAGATTCTCCAGGAATCTGGATATGCATTGCTCCCATGGCTGGAGGAGGGGGCCTCCAGTTTCCTAAGAAACATTTGCTTACGTGTATATCTTTTTGTATGGAAATACAGAACTTCAAGTTATTTTCCTCTATCCGTTCCTTTTTCTTTTGGTCCTTTTATTATTCTGCAGTTACTCTACCAACTCTCTGATCTGACGAAAAAAAGCACGTTTCTGGCAGTCAGCAGACCTGGTTTCTATTTCTATTCTGCTTATTAAAGTGATCTGGCATAAATTGCTGTCGACAATGACTCAGATCAGGGAACTGATCTGCCTGAAAGCTAACCTAGTAAAAACCCCACGGTGTTAGTGTCCAGCTGAATCCACGAGCACGTTAACCGCCCGGCTGCACACACGCTCCCCAGTGCCGGCGCTCGGGGAGGGCAGGAACAAGCAGCTGGGGACACGAGCCAGGACTAGTCAGGAGCCCTGCCTCAGCAACTGCTCAGGGACCTGCAGTTACTCATTTTAAAGCATAAATGCAGCACCACACCAAGGTTTGTGGTGCTAAATTCACTAGTTGGAGCACTCCCAAGTGGAAAATACCTTACAAAAGGCAATGTATGCAGGAGACTAGTATCAGCCGGTACCAGACTGGTGCTGTGGTGGGACAGGTGACATGCCTGGTGACTCCAAGGGCTGCCAGCTGGAGATGCCTGATGGAAATTTCCTCCTCCCATGTTGAATGTGATGGCTGCAGCAGTGACCAGCACAGGCACACGGACCTGAGCAGGCCAAGCAAAAGGCACTTGGGTGCTGCTGGGCTGGAGCAGTCATTCCCCCAGCCTCCAGCTCCAGGAAAGGCCATGCTGTGCCACCCCTGTTTGAGCTGCTCTGCAGTATTATATGGGGCAAAAAGCCGTGTTCTTCTATTCATTACCTATGTCCACAGTTTTCCACTGGCACCACAAACTGCTCCACAGCTTTCCATCGTCCAACAGGAATCAGTAACAAAGGCATTAACCGCATCTTCTCTCTGGCACAGCAGTACTTTTTAATAACCCCTGCGCCAGCAAACTCTTCATTCCCAAAGAAAACAATGCAATGCACTTAACATTCTTCTGATTAATATTGATGGCTACAAGCCACCCATTGTTCTTACTGCATAGCCGCTAATCAATAGGGGCTCCAGAAAACAGCAGGACAAGCCAGGGGAGCTGGGGAAACCTTGCTTCTGCAAAAAATACACGGAACAGCAAGAGATTTTCCCCCTCAACTGCATTTTTGCAGTTTGTTTTAAAAGCAGAACTCTTACTTGGGTTCATAAATCTACACTTAAGAATCTCACTATGCCGACCCACGTTTGAAAGTGTTTGCTTTAGCATTTATGCAGCCTCATTAGCGTGGAATGTTTATACTCGCTCCAGCATTTGCACTTACCTATACAGTTATATACTGCGCGCTGGAACTGTGGACTAATAATCCCACTGTATCTCTGACACTATTTCACAGTAATTGCTCCCCTAGGTGCTCTTTTCCAAATATTTCCATGTTTTAATCTTTGAAACAGAAGTAGGCCTTGTTTTACTATGAACTTGATGGGAAAGGATATACCATAAGATTTGGCCCTATTTTATTTCAATGCCTAATTGACTAGTTGGAGACAGTGATCTGGAAACCAGAGCAAGGTTATTCTACAGTTGCTCATGAGGACAAGGCAAACATTAAAATATAATTCCTGAAGATCTGAGCACTGAGTCTTCCTTGCCTTGCGCTTTTCTCCTCTTCAGGCTAAGAAAATAATGTCTATTAAAACGGATGAAATGTATTTTATGTGTACATAAACATCGGTACATCTTTGAAGTACTCAAAGGTAGTAGTAGAAGTGGCTGCGTTCCTGGGATGAAGCAAATGCTACACCCACTCTGTAAGTTTTTATACACATGAAAAATACTCAGTTCACTTCACAAGATGGTGTGATCTGAAGGGAGTGTGCATTCAAGTGATGAAGACTTCCCATCCCTTCACAGATTTGTGCCTCAGATTTGCTGTAGTTTCATGGAGCCTGGGAAATGAGTGTGCACTGACACGAGTAGAATCCTGGGCTGCATTGAAAGAACTGTGGCCAGCAGATCGAGAGAGGTGATTCTGCCCCTCTACTCTGCCCTGGTGGGACCTCACCTGGAGCACTGCGTCCAGCTCTGGAACCCCCAGCACAAGGAGGACATAGCCCTGTTGGAGTGTGTCCAGAGGAGAGCCACGAAAATGATCAGAGGGGTGGAGCACCTCTCCTATGAAGACAGGCTGAGAGAGTTGGGGTTGTTCAGCCTGGAGAAGAGAAGGCTCTGGGGGGGACCTTATAGTGACCTTCCAATACCTGAAAGGGGCCTATAAGAAGGCAGGGGGAGATCTGTTCTCGAGGGTCTGTAGTGACAGGACAAGAGGTAATGGTTCTAAGCTAGATTTAGGTTAGACATTAGGAAGAAGTTCTTTAATATGAGGGTGGTTGATCACTGGAACAGGTTGCCCAGAGAGGTGGTGGAGGCCCCATCCCTGGAGTCATTCAAGGTCAGGCTTGACGGGGCTCTGAGCAACCTGACCTAGTTAGGGATGTCCCTGCTTATTGTAGGGGGGTTGGACCAGACGGCCTTTGGAGGTCCCTTCCAACCCAATACATTTTATGATTCTAATCCAACATATTTCTGCGTGTTCTGCTGTAAAATAGGAAAAGCATCATAGGAAATGCTCATAATTTTTATCATCATGCTTATCATTTTACAAATCAATCACAGAAGCAATCAATCTTTCCTCAGAGCCTAGGATTTCCCGCTGCCTCGTATTATCTTCTGCTTCATACTCAAGTGAGGTTTTCTCCAGCATCAGAAGGGCTGGAGCAACAAGCTCCTCACTGGGCTGATGAGACACCCACAGACAAGGGAGAAAAGGAGCACCGGGGTAAGTGGAAAGACTTGACAACTCCAGGCAGATGGGAGCAAGGATCAGGTAGGCATGGGGATGTCACTGGAAGGAGCTGAGGATGGGGAAGACAAAGGCATCCGAGGACACCAGCGGGGAGGGAGGAGGAGGATCTCCAGATTGTGCTAGAAAAAGGAGGAGAGAAAGGTTCCAGGAGAAAAAGGAAATCCAGGAGAGAGGATCTCCAGGCTGTGCTCAGCAGGGATGTCCAACGCTCCCACTGTGCTATACCACTGGACATACTCGCATCCTTTGGCAATAAACCCAACTACTGTCCCCTCAGGACACATCACTCTAGTGGCCGTTAGTTCAGTCCTTGTCACAACGTTAAACCTTCACATGTCTTAGTGTCAAGCCTTCCTCCTTCTCTCCCTCCATCACAATCCCCGGCCCCAAGCACAAAGCCCATGTATTTTACTCTGAGGTGTTGAACTTTATATGCAGGCCAGAAACCACGCAAAGGGGCTGGTTATTACTCCCCGCAAACACAACTGTGGGCAAAACCAACAGAGAGCGGAGATCACATCCTTTTACGTCTTTATTTGCCAGTTAAGATCCTTTTATTCCATCAATGCAAATATGCAGAACAGCAGGAAACCATGTTTTAAGCAGCACATACCAGTTGGCTGAGAATAAACTAACTACATTCCCCAAGCAATGTAAAAGTAACAATGCACATCATCTTCCAGGAGAAGAAACAAACAGATATTGCAGCCGAGAGAGGCACAGCAGGCAGCTTCCGTACAAAGTCGTTTGGCTATTTAAAATGCTAGAACCAGGCCTTGCCCCATTTCTCCAACCCCACCCCCAAAAGTCCTACTATAATTTAACCACTTTTTTTTTTCTTTTTTTTTTTGCTATCTACATAATATATAAAATATAAACTCTTTTTACTTATAACACTTACTTTTCTTGATAAATAGCTCTTTAAAATATCTACTGTACATATGTCCATGCGTTGACATTATATATATATATAGCATTTATATATATGTATGTATGTCTGAAAAACAATAAATATATACTTAATATAGACACAGCAACGAACGGAACATATTCTCATTTTCAAAATCAAATAAAAGGAAACCAGTACAGACACGAAACAGCGAGAGTCGCTCGCGAAGCACAGCACAGCAGGGAGCTTTGATCCTGCCCTGGGTACGCCCCATACTCGAGCAGTGGTGCTGTTAACATGTTCTTTCACGAATCCGTGTTAAAAGTTACACCAAGTTGTAGGTCAGCCACCCTGTACGCCATGCGTAACACAGACGGAGCGCGAGCTCGCTGGGAAACAAGGGAGACTCGCTGCGTGGCTTGCAATGGAATGAGAAACAGAAAGGGGAGGGAAGTGTGACGGCTGGTGTAAAAAAGAAAAGGAAATAATGGGCAGCACACGGCTGCAAGGTCATAAATAACCATGGTAAACAAGGTACGAGAGTTAAGTGCTTTTAAAGACGATGGCTGGCACTGCTGCAAAAAGTATCTTGATTATCTGTAGCCAGCTCCGGGTAATGAACCAGCTTTCCCACTGCCACAAGAAGACACAAATGAAACCCAGACGGCCAAATTCAGATGCTAGAAATGGGGTCACTGCATGACGCTGGGAGGCTGTGGGTTCAGAGCCAAACCTGCCCAAGGGCAGCTGAATTCACCGAACGTCCTTAATGGACGTTCACTGAACCTAACGGATGGGACTTTTTAAAGTATGAACTTAACCCCACGCTCAACCCCAAACAGTTAATTTCACAGATGACAAAACGTAATAAGTGATGGATTTTTAAAAGCTTGTCATTTCAAAGCAGCATTCTTTAAAACTGAAAATTAATCCCAAAAGAAGAAAAATGTAACTGACCTTCTACAAACATGTTTTGTCTTCAGTTTTGGATTGACCGTAGCCATTCTGTTTATTCATGTAACTGAAAATGCTGAATAGAAGCTATTTGAGCGTGACCTAAGCTGATACCCTTCATTCCCCAACCCCAGGGCTTCGATTTGGCAGCTTTGAAAAAGTCATTACTTGCCTGGGCTCTGGCTTCAGTAAGTCATGAGGTTATGACATCGGTTCATGAATGCAGCATTATGTATCGTCCCATTTACTTAAAATTTCATCTTTTCATGAGCAAACGGAAGTGGGCAGTTATTGTTAAGGGGAAATTATTTTTACTGGACAGACTTCACCCAGCAGCTCAAGAGAGAGGAAATTTTAAGGCAGATAAGACTGCCAACTATTATTCAGTCATACTTCATCTCTAAAATTTACAAACTTTGCTCCCCACAAGTAACAACTTCAACAACAACAATAAGAAACCGCTGTCCTGACTAATCCTGCCATTTCAGAGCTAGCCCGAGATACCCCCAGAGCACTGCAGAGGACAAACAGTCCAGCGCCGAGTTTCATACGTACTGAAGGGTACGTCGCTGGGCCACTGGAACATCACACCAGTGTTGGAGTATCTGCACAAAGCCAAAAGCCTGCCGGGTGCTTTTAAGCCCTTGTAAATACAGAACTTAACAGTGAATAGACTTCATAATTTGTGATATTTTAAGTTGAAGGCCATAGATAAAAGTCAAATATAAAGCTTCCTAGCAACAGGAAATTCTCTCATCAGTAATTTCTGAATCTCTGCAAAGATGACATTATGATACTCTTTTTACCTTTATCCATTAAATAAAATGCCTTTTTTTGGTAGATCAATGACTCATTTTCAATTGTCTGGGTCTTTTCCGCCTTTGTATGGCCACAGAAATAAACAAGGTGACAGAGAAACTGAGTTGTCCTCATGCTGTGACCACACGCAGCAGAAAAGCCTCCTTTTTTTGAATGGCTGAACTTCCAGGACAGCTGCTCATTTGTACAGTCCAAACGAAACACTAAGTACAAAGTGGAGAGTGCCTCTGATTGCCCTGTGCTGGCTGGGCAGGAATTTCTCATGCTTTTGGCCAAAGCAAAGGATGAGCTCCGCAGCAGCCCATCCTGAGCCTAAAGTCGTGCATGCCCTGATTCTCTGCCATATTGGCTGCGTGGCTAAGGATGTATCATCTCTACTGGGTATTTTCTAACTACACTGCTAAAGCACTACTAATTTATCACATGCATGATACTAGATATAGGGAACCCCAAGCACCTGCAGAGTTCTTATGCCTCCACGTAGGTTCAGCACTGAAGATGTGCGTGGATCTAGCAGGACTATGGGACGGATACTCCTTTCCCGAGGGCAGGGGCCCTTCTTGGGCTCCCGAACACAGAGGTGGAGCAAAGCTGCTGCTATCACCCTCAGGAGGTGCAGCCCTCACCCTCTGCACGACCAGCACATTCTCCCTGTTGGTGCAGGCATCTAGGTACCAGGCTGCAGACAAACCTTCCTGTCGCTCCCTGCTGCAGTCACCACTGTCCCTTTGGGCACGTGGAAGGACTTGAGTCGTGCCCTGCTGTCACACACCGTAGGGTTGCCTTACCCCAGGGCGTGGATCCCAATGCAATTCCCATGGGAAATAAGACACAGACTCTCAGCTGACTGTCCCAGCATGGGAACAGGCCCCTGCTGAGCAGCCGAGCATCTCACCACACATCTCAGGATACAGAACAGACCACCATGTTCAGTATCCTACGCGCACAGGCTGATGGCAAAGGCAAGAGCCTCTCCAACAGCAGCCCGGGAAGGAGGAGTGAACATTTCTCACCTAGTGTATGAACAAGCTCATTTGGGGGCGACTGTAAATTCCAGCAGTAGCTGCAGTTTGGCTGTTAGGCCAGTTCTAGCAACATTCATCTCAGACCTTGTGGCACAGCATTAAAAGTGCAATCCCAAATATAAGTTTCCTGGTGTGGTACCGCTTTTGAGTTCAATCAAGTACATCTCTGCTATGTGCTGCCCAAATTCTTAAACCCAGCGTGAACTCCAGAGGCTACCTTTGGGCAATTCCATGTACTTTCAACTGTACCAGAAGAGCAGAGGGACTGATGCTGCCAGGAAAGAGCCCAGGCTGTAAAGGAACAACTTCTCAGAATAGTAACATACATTCTATAAATAAACCAATTCCTTCCTCCCGTAGGACAGGTGGAAGTTTAGTATCTTTACACTTGACACTACAGCACCTTCACCTCCTGGAGAATGGAAAAACTGTCACACAATCCTGAACGTACGCAGTTACTGCTGCCATCCCAGTTAGGTAACTTCACCTACATCTAGCGTAAGATCTCTGCTGCCATCAGAAGAGGAGGTCCCACTCTGCCCCTGCTCACTCTGCCTGCCTCTCTGGGGCCACCGCTGCGGTCGCACAAGAAGCTGTACAGGATCCAGTGAGCCAGTACCAATACGAGCATCAGACGGCTACGTAACCGCAGCAGATATTCCTTCTGCTAAGCAGCACTATCTGCATCAGTACCTCTGCACAGAGGATGGATGATGCCTGTCACCTAAACCTTTGGATCCAGGACAGAAAGGCTGAGCTCAGCAGTACTATCCCTGTAAACTGTGTCCTGCCTGGGGGCTGCTCACTGCAGGGGTGGGGAACAGGATTCCAGCACATCTTCTTTCAGCTGGGATCATAAAAGCCAGAAAGACACAGAAAAAAAGAAAATAGAGATAGGAAAAACTGTCAACGTTTGTGAACCAAAATGAGATGCAAAGACAGTAACAGCAATTCCAGCTCAACAGCCAAGCCACTCAAAAGAGCAAGACTCAAAACCATTTTGGTCCGTGTTTAGTTCCAGTTTTGGATCATGCTTAACTAGGCACGGCTAATTATCCACCGGGCTTGCATTCATGACTTGAGCTAGCCACTATTTTCAATAAATGACTTTTGCCTTACTATATGAAAACCCTCTTGATCCCCTTGGGGCTAATTCCATTTTTCAGGAGACAAAGAGAGATGATTCCTTGATTGAATTCTCTCTTCTGTACTTCTCTGTGCATTTTTCCGGGCAGGAACTGGATAGCATGGTATACCATGACAATTATAAAGGGAAATTCCTGTTGGCACAGGTACTACCTCAGGAATTCTCAGAGAAATCCATTTTTAGGAAAAACATCCAAGCTTGCTAAGGGCTGCTTCCAAGAAGGAATGATGAAAGCTTGCCCAAGGTCTTAGCAGAAGCGGTTGGCCCCAGAGGCAGTTGCTAGAACGGCAGAACACGGGCAGAAGCAATTCTCCGTTTGGGTGTGGGTCTGCAGTATTACTTTATTCCTTCATCAGTCACACCATCACACTTGGGGAAATATTTCATGAGAGGTCACGCATATCATCTTCAAAAATTAAGCACACATAATTTTGGGGCGTGAGTCAAGTTTCTAATTTTAGCCACCTGAAAATGTAGAAGCCAAGATTGTCTGCATAGGAGGAGGACGGGAATTTCCAATGAGCACCTCCTTCTGGATTAATCATGGGATGAACTGATCAGCCCCTGGAGAGCTCTCTCTGTCTCAGCTGCTGCGTCCTTGCACAGCTGACCAGGACAAGACACCCGACTTCCAGCTGACTGAAGTTAGATGAGATAAACCACGCTACTGATGCTCTCCTGTTCAAAACCATGAAGCTCTAAAGCTCGGCAGAGGACAGGCAGGAGCACACAGCAATCAGAGGGAGTCAGTGGTAGGAGAAGCTCTTAGTGCTCCTATAAATAAAATTGTAAGTGCTTTAAAAAAAAAATAAAATTATTCTGACACTTCTCTTTCCAGCCTAAAATGGCACCACTAATGTGATGGCCTTGAGAAAAAGGGTCATATTTCCTCCTTTAATTTACCGCTCATCCAAATGCTCTCCTCTTTCCCCTCATCAAAAATAACAAAAAACCCTGAAAAGGTTTTTCTCAAGTTTAATATAATTTAGTGCTATATGCTTGCGTTCTACTTCTTTCCTATCTAAGGACTAGCACTGTAAACACATGAGCACTGGAGCAGCTTTATCGGAAAAGCAGTATCTCTACTGGGATAATTCATGTGCCTTTCACTATATTCTTCCAAAAATACATTCTCGGAAGAATATATTATTTCAAGACTGCAGTCTAAAGTATTAAAAAGAAAGACAGGACAAACATACCAAAAGAGTTTGCCTACCCCTGCACGGGGGACAGGGAACAATTACTACAGTACCTGGAGCTGCCCACTTGAAGGAGGTGAAGGGATGGGGGCTCTTAGGTAACGTTTTACCCCTGGAAATGGACAAGAAGTTTTCTCATCCCTTTCGTTTTTCACTCGCACTCACCACTTGGTGGAGGTGAAAGCTTCTGGGCTGAGCTCTATGAAATTAATTGTCAGTGGGCACCTCTCCAGTGTGAGATCACAAAGGTTTAAAAGAACATCGCCCGTCATACAGGAGCATCACCCGGTTTCGGGTTGGATTCCGACTGTTTTCCACCTAAAACCAAAATGCACGATGAATTCACTCAAAAGTCAGTTCCCACACAGGAAATTGTGTGTAATCCTTCAGTAAGACCAGCCTGAGCTCAGATGCTTAATAAAACCCACGATTTCTTCTGCGTCATGCCACTTGCCATCCATGAAGGTTTTGCACAACCCACTTTAACCAGCAAATCTATGCAGTGAACACTGAAGCTTACTGGGAGCTTGCATAAGATCCTTGCTCCCCAAGACCGGGGCATACGCACTGTGGGTGAGGACTGCTTGGTTTCAAAAGCCACACATTTTCCTACTTAATTGTGCTTTAAAACAAAAACCAAAGAACAACTAGCTAAACCAACACAGAGAAGCTCCTAACAAGCTGTATGAAAAGTGAGCTGCCGAGATTTTCCAGATCACGCGACACCTTCACACCAGGTCCTATTATTCTGTGTGTTGGTTAGAGGTGTAGTACTACAGCACGGGGGGTGTCAGCTGTCATGGTAGGAACCATTCATGTCAGACACGACAGAAAATTGAACGACATGACAGTACCTTCACAGCCCTCTGGTAGGTAAGGAAAATCTAAAAGGATCTTCCCAACCTTTCACAGTAAACACAACTGGATAATCTAAAGCACCTGCAAGCAGGAGATGAGTCCATGATATAACTTTCCAATCAGCCAGCTAATCCTGTTATTAAAACAGTTATGTCAGCTCTTATGTCTCCTGTTTTGGGCATTTCTAAGGACCTTATCGCTTTGGCATTCAGCCACCAACAGAGTTAGTTGATCCAAACACCTTATTTCCTTATCCTGTATCCTCAGCTGTTTCTAAGATGCCCCAGCCCTTCACAGGGGCTGAATTACCATTTCCTTCAAGAGCTGCCTGGTTCCTATTCTCTCCTAGGAGCTGAGAGGAGCTAGCAGTACAGAGACATCCTGCTCTTCCGCATGGCTTCGCTGATTAAATATGCCGGGCTCAGTTCTGGCTCCTCGGTCATGATTGAAATGTTCTGCCACTCTCCCAACTGGTTTGACTTTTTAATGGTGTCCACCACACACAGGGCATACAGACAGTCATCAAAAGTGGCAGCCATCGTAAGGGGCCTCCCATCCCAGGTCCTCCTGTCGTCCTGGTCCTCAAATGCCTGCCGGACAGCTTGGACCATCTTAATGGTGCCCCGCAGGTAGGGGGATGGGATGTCACTGAAGGCCTTCTCTGGAAGTAACGAGTTGCTGACCGGCGTGGAGTCCTTTAGCAGGAGTTCCCGCTGAGGAGAGCTGTTGCTCTGTCCGTAGAGATCAGTGCCTATTACAATCAGCCGTCCTGACGAACCCACCACAATAATGTCTTGTTTGAACTCCCCTGGGACGTTGAAGTTGAGCGTCACCGTGCAGCACACGCCACCTTCCAGGACCATCTGAAACGTACAGAAGTCGTCGCTGGTGATCTGCCTTATCCCCTTGATGTGGTCCGTCTGCTTCACAAAGGTCTTGAGCAACCCGTGCACTTTGACGGCCTTCTGGCTGGTGAGAAAGGTCAGGAGATCAATGATGTAGGTGCCAACTGAGTGCAAGCCTCCACCTCCCATGAGGTCATCACAGCTCCAGTTGTACTTCTTGCCTAGCAGGCTTCCACTGTGAACCTGCACCTCGCACACCAGCAGCTCCCCAACATAACCCTCCTGGATCAGCTGCTTCATCTTCACGAAAGCGGGCAGGAAGCGCAAAACGTTCCCCATGATGCTCATGAGCTTTGGGTAATAATGAGCTGCAGTCATCATCCTAAAGGCGTCCAGGGGAGTCGCCGTTCGGTCACAGATGACATTTTTTCCAATGCCTGAAAAACAGTTAAAAAAACAAATCATCAACAAAAACATATCAGTTGAGTAAGAGCTGAAAGCCTTAGTATTAAAGTCTAAGCCAAGGGGAGAGATCCTTGAAAGAACAAAACATTTCTATATGCTGTTAAAGGCACCAAGATCCCCTCTGGTATGTTTCCAAACTGCATGGAAAAATGTATCCCCTCTTATTTTTAAAATATTCTCATGCCTAAAATAGCACAAAGGTGAGGGCCTGGACATATAAGAACGTAATCTAAGGTAAGGTAGCCTGCTACCCTACATTTGCCACCTTCTAGGAACAGGTATGAAACCAACCACCTCCACTCAACCATCTCACAGACGTTTCTTCTATGATAACCTGCCTGCGCGTGAGCTTCTGAGAGCTGAATCTGAACTTGAGATTCAAATCCCTGAAGCGTGTGAGCAACACAACCACACGTACATGGTAACTTAACACAGGTACACTGAAAAGTCTGGGCTTGTCTTCTTGATGGTCTTGTCCCTTCATCCTTCCCACTCACACTGTTGAAGAGGTGTTGACTGGAGAGAGGGAGAAGTACTGGATGGGTGGCTTGATTTAAAGCGTAGAAATTGCTTCTCACTTATAAAATGCCACGGTATTCCGATAACGGCACTAATTCTTTTGGAAGCAGCTCTGCTGAAATGTCAACAGCGCATCCACAGTGCCAAGGGAGAGCCACGACTGCTCTAAAACAGGTCAAATGTAGCTGTGACAATCTGTTCCCTCACAGAATTGCCCAGATGGGCACAGTGTTTACTGAAGCTTGCATGACAGTCTTGTTTTATCTGGCCATCAAGGTGTGCAACTGAATGCAGTGAAGGCTGAGATGCCTAACTAATGGGTTTACTATTGATTTCTCCTCATCAAATAGTTTCATTCTGTACTCACACACATGCCACTGACAGTCTCCTTTTCAGTTGCAAGCAAAAATTTTTTTACACTTAATGAGCAATATCAGGTGAGCTACACAAACCTTACAGCACTAAATAGAACCTTTGCCTTCAGAGTTTTGGGCTACAGCTGGGCCTGGCACTTAAGAGAGTCGAATATGGATCCTGTCTGCTGGAGTCCAGATGAATAAATCTGGTTACTCGCTAAACCGCTTTGTGTTTTGATTTCTTTTCCCTTCAGATAGGTGAGAAATCCCTTCTTCTTTCAAGAGCTGTTGGGAGGATAAAATTTTACATGTTTTGGAGCTGTTTGGATGAAGTCATATAAATACAGACAGATGGCAGGGATCTGTCTGAGCCCACTTACATGAATATGTAACAGCCTGACTGGAAGAAGAAGGGGGTCACAGTCCCAACGTTCAATAACCAGCTTATCCACACTGCCTCTTCCCAGGCTTTGTCTGCTGCTATGTGAGTAGCTGAAACCGGAGGGAAGGCTGTCACCACTGAAGTGCCAGTCTCCAGTTAACGGCCAAGAAGGGAACGATCTCCCTTCAGCCTGCTCCTATTTACCTTCTACCTAATCAGGTAAGTAGAGACACGCTCGTTTTCCTCTTATATTAGGCAGGATTCCTCTATTCAGTGGCCATGATCGTCCCTTCTCACTTTTCCATCTTTACAGACTGCTACTGGTGACTGAGTTGACATTTTCAAGCTTATAGCACTTCTTCTCCTGCTCCTGAACAGTTTTTTTCCACATCTGTTTGATACTGGAGAGAGCATTCATGCACCTGCCCTGTATTCCTCTAACTGGTACCTCCAGCTATGCCACTAGATACAGATCACTGACAGAAGAGTCCTCTTTGAGTTATACAGACTCTTTGCAGAGAGATTCATTATCAAAAGAAGGAAAATCTTAGTCAGACCAAACTTCCCTACAGTCAAACCTTCCTGAAATAGTCATTTCCCCCCCAAAGAAGCCATACGTACTACGTCATCATCTGACCTATTCACCACTGATCCACAAGCATCCCATTCTGCTCCAGCTCAGCTTGCATCGCTCTGCCTCACAGGCGCCTGTCACGTTTTATCTAGGCTCTGTGCAGGCACTGATCTCTCAAGATACGCAGCTCTACACATGCTCATGAGGAAACGGATCTGCTTTCATGAGGAACTGCAGCCCAGGGACAACCTTTTTGCTGTGCATTTGGTGCCATGCACAGTGGGGGTCACGATGGGGCAGAGAACTCTTGGGACTGTCACAATCTAAGTATCAAATGATGATTATAAATATGAATTAGAAGCCAATGGGTTTTTACATCCCTTACATTCAAGAAAAATTGCCATCAGAATCAGTGTAAGTCAGGCACACACGCAGAGAAAGGGGAAGAGCCCTTAATATTTATATGGAACCAGGAAAAAGGTGAAGTCTTACACTTGCTCCTTCCACCATTTTTGGAAAGGTTGAAACCTTTTAATTACAGCAAATCCAAAATGCAAATGTTTCGAGAGCCTTCCTGTCTCTGTGCGTACGCTGATAATACGCGCGGCGCTCTCATCCCCATCAGGGATTTAAACAGATTTTTGCTCGGTACCCAGAAAGCTTTTATACTCTATTAAAGCTCGTGCAGGTTCCTTCAGCCTGACACTGCTCGGCACTCGAGTCTGTGCACACTACAGATCTTTGTCTTCTCTGTAGCTGCAAATCTGCAGGCAGCCACATTAGCTTTCTGAAAGCAGGGAGCGAGCATGAAAGGTTTGCTTAATTTAATTTAGCGAGATACTCTGGTGCGTTTACGCAACTAGAATAAGAAGCAGGCGGGTCCAACCACCACAGCCTTCTGCTCTCTTCCCTCTGCTCCCTTCTCAAAAGGAGGAGGAAAAAAGGCACCTTCCCTTTGAGCCATTCTCTAAAGCAGCGACAGGCAGAGAAGAGGGCAGCGTGTGAGGAAAACCTCCCTTCCCAGCATGGACGGTCTCCCAGGAAGGTCTGCTCTGACTGCATGTGCTGCTGCAGAGGGATTCTCTGGGCACTGACCCCTTCTCCTGACCTGGGGGTAGGCTCTCATCCTGTCCACTTTTGGACAAGACTCTAAGAAAGGATCAACTGTTACTGCTTGTCATTCTATCACCGCGTTTTGCTGCTTCACGCATCTTTGAAAACCACACCACAGCAGACAGCAAAACCTTCATTAATGGCATAAGCTGATGGCGCTGCCCTGTGTTTGTCTCAGCAAGAAAAGTGCAGTATTTGTTCATGGTTCTGAGCAAAAGCAGCAAACATCTCATTGTCTGAAAGGATACACACCCCTTGCCCATGCCTCAAGAAATCTGTCTACGATACTACAGCTCTCAGTCAGGCCACTTCTGAGCATCAATTCTTCAGTTCTTAGATAAAATGAAGAAGAAAAATAATTCAAGTACATGTTATGCTTTTTGAGGGCTCCATGCAGCCTTCACCCCAGTCTGTCTGCTGGGCCGTGCTTCCAAAAGAGACAGAGCGGTGCCAGCCGGGTGGCAAGTGACGTGACGTGGGATTTCTCTGACCTGGCATGCAACAGGGGAGGGCTCACTCCTGGCCAGCCCGAGTCCAAAGCTTAAGTTAAGTAAAGCATCTCCTGGTAAAGCTCTCAGGAGTCCAAGCTGACTCTCTGAAGTCCATCCACAGCTGCCATGCGGGGCTTTGACAGGACAAGAGGAAACAGCCTCAAGTTGCGCCAGGGGAGGTTTTAAGTTGGACTTCAGGAAAAAAATTCTTCCCTGAAAGTGTTGTCAAGGCCTGGCCCAGGCTGCTCAGGGCAGTGGTGGAGTCCCCATCACTGGAGGGATTGAAAAGCCATGTAGATGTGGTGCTGAGGGACATGGTTTAGTGATGACCTGGCAGTGCTGGATTAACAATTGGACTTGATGACCTTAAAGGTCTCTTCCAACCAAAATGATTGTGTGATTCAGCTTGGGGCCCGCTCCATGACCCACTGCTCCAGGCACAGATGACCAGAAACACAAAGAACCTGCATTAACAGGCACTGGGCCATGGTGCCAGTGAGCCACCTGTACCAACAGGTGTGGGGTCACAAGGTGCCAACCACTTTAGACCCAACAGGTCTGCTTCCCTGAGCCCCCCTACCTTCTCCATCCAGCAGGAAAACAGGAAAAAGCAAGTGATGGTGGAGCTGGAAGATGTCCATCCATGAGATAGACCCATGCAAATAAGGGGAAGAGTGAGGTCCTAGAATAAGGTTTTGAAATGCCTAGAGTTTGCAGCTCTTCATTCTACAGAAGGCTCAAGCTCCTTCACTACCAGCAGCCCAAGTTTCTTTGTCCCTGTAACATCCCTGTGCTGCACAGCCTAAAACCAAGCAGAACTCGTGGGCCCACGGTGCAGGGAGGGCAGAGCGGCTGTAACGGGCACAGGCTTCATCAATCCTGAAACCTGCAGTGTCAGCTTTTTTCCCCATCTGCTCTGATTGTTTCAAATAAGGACAGAAACATTTTCATAGAAAAAAAAAATACAAAAAGAGCATCCGTCTCTGAACTGGAGCAAGACTAGTCCTCTATCTCTTCGGCTCAGGACATGAAATCCCAATACAATCTTTTCTCCTATTCACAAGAAAATCAACAAGGGCTGTATTTGGAGTCTGGGCATAAAATCAAAACCTCCACTGGCACCAGACAGATTAATCAATTAGCAGTCGCTACCTATTGCTCTTGGTCAGGACGGGGGTGAGATAAAAGGGAAAATAAGGTTTCAGAGCACAAAGCTAAATTAGTCAGCAAGAAAATACATTTCTGAAGTGAAAGAGGAACAGCAAACACTCAAGGAATAGTCTGAGAGTTTCAGCAAATACAGGAGGGGTGGAAGAGCACGCTTACCACGTTATTTCAAATGAATGATTTTAGAACATGTATAGCAGATTATAGTATCCTCTTTAAACAGCTTTTTAAGAAGCAACTAATACAAAAATCCCAAATGGTGACAATCCATGTTATCATCAACACCGTTACAACAAATAAACACGGGCCAATTTTTCTTCTCAGATTTTGACCATTACAGCTGCTGTTGTTGCCTTTGGATCCTCTGCAGAATCCGAGGGGAAATCATCTCTGGCACCCAGTTCTGTTCACAGCTTGTAAGACATGTTGCAATCATATGTGCCATATTATTAGGACATATTATTAGTTGTAATCAGCTCGCACGTTCCATCCTAATGCAGTTTGACACGGTTTGCAAATACAAAATAGCATCCTCTATTCATTCATCACGAACAAGTAGCGTCTCATTCACGTTTTTCCAGCACTGTAACCCTGAAAAAATAAGCTGAGATACTCAGCATGCTTGTAAGAAAGATACACGGCTACTCTTACAAATAGACCCACCTTAAAGGTCTCTTCGTAGCAAGTGTAGTTAAAAGGCTACACCTTGCTGCAAATCAGTCCTTTCCTTAGAAATACATCCAAAAACCACTGTCAAAACAAGCAGCTCACATCCAAAGTGGCTATCTCTCATTCAAACAGCTGATTTACAGCAATTTGCTCCTCTGCACAGATGCACATGCCCTGTCAGCCCTGAGGTTGTGCACGGGCACCAGCTCAGAAACTATGTTAGGCACCGGGAGCCAGCGTGTGGTTCTCTACGGCTAAACTGAAGTTTGATACAAGCTGAGTATCCGTAGAACTGCATTTTGCACACTCCCATGCTAGACAGGTCTATTTGCGACACCAACCATGTCAGCAGGCTGTGCTACTGAAACCCCACTCGATATTCAGAAAAACTCTTTCCATTTCTGTGAATTCTGGGGTATATCTATATGCAAAAACACAGGGAATTGTTTTTCCCCTCAGTAATAATGACTTTAGAAATCCTCACAGCTGTTGGAACCATTCCATTCTCTCCCTTCCTTTCGGATTTGCAAAAGATAGGACATTTGGAGGCTGTAATTTAGCTGGGACCTCAAAAAAAAAAAAAAGAAAGCTGTTATTTACACTGACCTATGGCAATACTTGAAGACTCTGAACAAAACCATGGGAAAAAAAAACCTCTTGGAAATCGTATGCAAATACAGAATTTGAAGGCAGCAGCTCACACAGCCACTGTTCATTTGTTTTAAGTTTTGATAGCTGGGGTGGCTCTTCAGTCTCTCGGAGATCCAGCAATCGTACTGTCAGCTGAGCCTGCTACATGCATGATAAGCCACAAATCTTTAGCACCATAAATGATTATTTTTCTGATCTGCTCTTCAATTAGTGCAGAATCATTGGCGAGCAGTATTCCCTCTTAATTACAGCTCCTTCCCCCACTCAGTTGCAGATGAAGACGACAAAGACACCTTGGTCCCTGGCTCTTAGCAGCAGGCAATGCCCTGGCCCCCAGGCACGGCTTCCAAACAGTCGTCTCAACAAAAAGTACTTCTTCCATTTGGCTGTCTCGACACAGAACTGCTGGGTCTGAACTTCTTTAATACGAAGTTCATCTCAGTGTTGGAGCAGCGGGAAGGGCCTGGCAACCCAGGCGTTGTGAGGACCCAAGTGAAGCCCATAGTCCTGCTTCCACCCTGGGGCTCCCAGGGGAACCCACAGTGGCCATGGGGGCTTTCTGGAGTCACTCCAGATGAGCAAGCAGCAGCAGAGGAAAGGGGGAAGGTGGCTGAGGAAATGGAGAAGGGGAGAAGAGAAGGAACGGGAAGGAAGAACACTACACAAGGTGGAAAGGAGGATGCTGGAAGAGGCTGGTGCAAACAGCGCAGAGGAGCTCCTGCCGCTTCAGCAGCATCCCCAGTCCTCCAAGACCCGTCCTAAAAGGCTCTCCCCTTCAGGCCAATATTTGGGTGAGCCCTGCGGGCATCTTCTCTGCAGAAAAAAAATAGCAGTGGAGGAGAAAAAGAAATAGACTTCAGCGAAAATTAGCACCCTTCTGTACCCAGAGTCGGGACAAGAGAAAGGGAACGATGAAGAAAAAGCATCTACGTTAAAATAGTGATGTGTGTGTGAGTTAAGCTACTGCCCAATACATACATCAGGCTCGAGGAATGTAATACTGGGATGGGCTATTTTATGGGGCCGATAGTATTTTCTGACGCATGACGCGGAGAGGCGTGAATCACATACTGCACAGTGATGAAAAGATTTTGCATCACTCAGAAAATGGTCTAAAATACGGATACATACCTTTGTAGCAGGAGGAGTGAGAAACCCGAGAGAAGACTGCTCTGCTCTGGGAAATGAGAAGCTGTTTCTGGGCCATCTCATAAAAACAATCACTCAGGTGATTTGAAAACCTCTTCACACAGGAGAAGGATTTTTTAACTAGTATATAGAGGTGTCTCTGCTATTACTACATGCTGCTGCTGTTGATATTGCAAGACAGTAATAATTACAGTAACAATAAGAACGATGGTTGTATTTATCATATTCAGCACACGATCTGTCGCTCAGTTCCTTGAGTGGCATGGAAAATGCATTTATTTCAATCAATACATCTGCCAGGGGAAAACTGATGGCAAGACAATGTTTCTTTACGGAAACCTTATTTAACAAAACTTTTGACAAGGAGAGAAATCCGGCTGATGAATGCCTAACAAGATTGGCGTTAGTCACAGCTCTAACGTTGGCCAAGGCAATCTCTGTTAATCACAGATACGTATAGCTGCTGCAAAAAAAAATATAAAAAAGAAAAAAAAACAATCAAGCTACTATAGCTTAGTGAGTCATAGCTCACGAACTGATTCATACTAACGGGGCATGTGTGTATTCCTAGTCTGCTCTACGTGTGAGGGAAAATACCAGGGACTGAAGGAACATCTTTTCCTTCGCAGCTGAAGCAGACGGTGGATGCACGCAGGGAATAACACACCACCCTGCTGACAGGCAACGGCTCATGTGGCCACAGAAAATCAATGCCTTGTATAGATTTTACAAACCCTGCATCTCTTCCTCTGTGTCAAAAATTATGAAGTGAAACACCTGCGCTGTTACATTCCAGAGTCAGCTGGGATGAGCTGCAACTTCACAAGTATTAGATGAAAAATTCTGCATGGTAAACACGCAGGTGCCCAAGCTGTTCACACACTTTCTTCTGGCCCTGGTGCATCACATCATGAGTCCAGTTTTTAGGCTGGTTTATCCTCACCGGTGTAACCTCTTTTGCACACAACTGCTTTGAAAACAAAACCCCTAAACACTCAAGTACATGGAAAAGAAGCTGTTTGTGACTGCCTGTGCCGCCCTGTAACCGTAGTCCAAACCGAGTCACCCAGGTGACTACCCGCACGATGAAAAGAAGTGCTGCCAAGACACCCTGCTGCTAGTGACATCCGAGCAGCATCTCCATCAACAGTTTTGGTGTCACCCTGCTAACGAGACACGCGCAGCTCACGCAAACAGTGCGAGAACTGCAGGCAGGCTTAACAAGTAAGGAGGATAATATGAGCTGTGAGCTGACAGAAGCGATTTCAGCTTGGTTAGCAGTCTGCAAAATCACTCGAGGGAACGGGAAACCAGTGAACTGGTTTGTCTTGAAATTAAAAAAAAAAAAAGATGCTGGGCTCTTTGTAGCTGGCTGCTGAAGTGTGGTGCCTCTACTGGGAACATATCCCAGCTGACTCCAAGAGATTAGAACGATGCCTGCAGGTAACTAAGTGCCACCTAAGCAGAACCAGGATGGCTCATCAGAACGAGAGCAGATTGTAATGATGATATCCATTTTCATTATGTAGTCATATTGCCGCTAACTTTTATTTGCACGGAGGTAGTCATTAGGGGTATGGACTGGGGCCATGTCTGGGCCTATGTTACTGCAGGTATAAACGCTGCTGTAGCAGCATTCAAAGCACTTTGAAATAGATGCAATCCCTTTGTGCTTCATGTTGGACTCAGGGGTGCTTCATAAAGTTTTAGGCAGTCCTGCAAGGAGCAGGGAGTTGGACTCGATGATCCTTCTAGGTCCCTCACAACTCAAGATATTCTACGGTCATTCTATATGACCTCTTCTGCAAAAACCACATGCATCCATATGATTTTGGCTATTTGCTGACTAGAAGGTAACTTTTCTAGTAAGTCCATATGAAGTTTTGATTGCTTATTCTGTTAGTTGGGCTGGTTGGGCCCTTTGATTTGGGAGTAAAAAGCATCCCAATCACTGAATCCATAGGCAATGTGCTTGACAGCAAGGAAAGCAACCAGATCTTGCATTGCTACGTATGCCAGCACACTTTGCAAGGCAAAGCAAAAACCCTCCAGCCCCTTCCTAACATGAGCTAGAGCTGGATGCTTGGTTTACAGCCCACCTGGCATGTCATTCTGGTCTCTTCTCCATAGGCACTTATGCAAATAACACTGGAGGCTGAAATAAATGAAGCATTGAGCATTTTTTTAACTATTTAAAAACCTTTAACTGCTGGGAAATCTAGAGAAGGTGCAAATAAACCCTGACAAACCAGCTACTTGCACATCACAAGGAAATGCTGCAGGGGTCCCAGCTTGAGATTATGTTCAGGCATCTGAAACATGCTCAGACTTACATTCCCTGAGCCCTACTTGGATGATTTCCATGTGCTCATATGCACTTGGGAGAAAGTACATGGGACAAACCGTCCTGGCTTTCCCAAATTTCTATTAAATATTTAGCTCTCCATCAAAGGTGTAGGGTCACATCCCTACAGAATACTTCCCTGTGCAAGAAAAGAATCCAAAGACTTGCACTACATTCTCAGATGAACTAAGAAAATAAAACCATTCTACTTAGACCTTATTCAAGGAAACACTCATTAATTTCCATGGGATTTTAATGGTTTTAGGACTAAAAAACGTCAGTGAAAATCTCTGTATTTGGTGCTTTATTTTTTCCAATTACTCTCACTCCTTCTATTCAACTTCTAGAGCAAAATGCACACCATCAGTCCGGTACTTTTAATACCTCCACAGTAATGAAATCACAGGGCAATCACAGCCTCTGGTCGCTCTCTATTCTCCCGGGGCATTATTATCTGTATTTAAATATGTTTCTTTTCGTGTTAGCTGACAACAACTAAATGCCCAGCTGTTGTAAAAGCTTTGGGAGGATTAGGAAATCAGGCAGTTCCATTTTCTTCCAGCTTGCCTTTCCATCACAGAATTGTTTACGCTTACTGAGTCAAATAAATTTATGGCTGATAATTAGAGTTAATTTTCTTTATGTTTCTCTTGCCTACCCTTTCTACCCCCATTGAAACTAGCAAGTTGTAATCAGGTACTAAATAAAAACCTGACAAAAGATAAACATCAGACTAATGCCAGGGAGTAATTAATGCAGCCATTACTTTCGGCAGATTTGTACAGGATTCATGAAGCTTTATGAACATTGAAAAATTACATCTCACCACCCAAGTGACAGGAAATCCAAGTCTTAAAAAAAACCCCAGACAACCCAGCCCTACACGTTGCAGTGTCCTATCCCTACCTGTATCTCACGTGGCATCACCGTGCAGAACAGCAAGCCCTGCACTCTCCCTGCACTTCATATTTCAGGATTGTTTTTCTTCAGTAGACATTCAGCAATGCAATCTGTGTGAGATGCACTGCACTTTCTAGTGTGATCCTTTCTATGGGATCATTATATGAAGCATAAGCTTTGCTACCTACTTCACTCAGACTCTGCTCCGAACATTTTTTCCTCATCTTACCTCTCTGCAATATTTTCAGCTGGAGTATTTCTACTTCTTTTCCTGCCCAATCGAGTTTGAAGGATCTCTGTGCTGAAGAAAATGTGTCAAGCCCTGCAGTGCTGGATGAAGGGAGCATGCATTTGACCTAGTTTTCTGATACGAGTGGTTAAATAAATTCTAAAATCACCTTCCCAAATACCGTACTGACTACAGACAGCAAAGCACCCAACTATGGACTGGGAAGCACACACGCAGCGAAGGGAGTGTGAAAGAGTCCCTTTCACACACAAATAAAGTACGTGGCACATGGAGGTGAGCTGCATCCTTCCTTTCCTTCACTTGTGAGTGTACACAGTCTGGGTCCCTGCGTGTATCTGCGTGTTCAGGCTCATTCCATACATCACATCTCTTTCAAATCTACGCTTGCAGAAGTTGGAAGTGTCAATTTACAGTTATTGGGCAAACCCGACCAGAGCCCATAAGGCTGTGCCTAGCAGCAGAATCCAATTTTCTGAAGTGATGAAGTTATGCGAGGATGGACAAACACCAGGCTGCACAACATGTCCTGGGGGATAAGAACGTTCTTTCAGTGGTTTCATGCGCTTTGTGCCAGTAGGTGCCCTCTGGGATCTATGAGTGCCATCAGCGGCAGGACTGGAGAGGCTGGCATGACGGCTCCACTCTCAAGAAAGGCCACAGCAGAGTGGAAGAGAAAAAAATGGGAAGCAAAAGGTGTCAAGATGAAACAGGTCAGCTGGACCAGCTTCTCAGCTTCAGCCAAGGAGCTCAAGGCGGCCTTTCTATCCGCTCTTTTCTGGTGTGCCATTTCACCAGGATCTGGGCAACTACAAAAGCATATAGACACAGGCTGCAGGACAAGTTTTTTTTCCACTGCCTAGGTCATCAAAGTTTGCCTAAGATTATTAACAGATGAGACCATGGCTTGACTCTTCCTGGCTTCTCATTTCCGCTTCACAGCCTTAAGTCCTCTGCTCAGACCAGTAGTGGTTTTTACAACTTGCCAAAACCAGCAAGATAAGGACAACAGAACGCACAGGTGAAGGAAATAAGTGTTTGGCCCACGTAAGAACATCAAGCCAGTTTAATTAAAATGCTGGCTATAAGGAAATCCCTTTGTTGAGATGTTCTCAAGGCAGAGTACGTTCTCACAGAAGACCCTCACCTCTCTAAGGTGATGTTGAGGAGCACAGGTCTATCCCAGCCATTGCTGGTTCTGGCTCCTTCAGCCCAGCCCCACTCCCACTTTGAAGTTAATGAATATTTTGATAATGGAGTTTTCCAGGGAGTTGGCACAGTCTTAGCAAACTTCAGGTCAAGTTTACCTCAGCTGTAATCCCACTGAAGTAGTCACACTGGCCATTGGTCTGGCTCTTCAAGCAGTACCATCAGTGGAACAATAGTAAATAGATGACAATCAAACTGGGGTTTAAATTAACAGCACTGTCATTAACTTATCCAACACTACTTCCTAATTCCCAGGTTCTTTGAGAAACTTCTAAATAAGTTATAAAACATTCCCCTGGCCCAAGGCACCAGCCTGAGAACTGGTGGACTTTCTCAGGTAGTACTTTACTCCTGTCAGCGAGAGCTAAGTGCCACCAAAGAGGAGCCATAAACCCATTCTGAAAAGCAGCAGCGAGAACGGATCAAAGTGAATCAGCAATTCCAACTGCATCAGATGGTGACATCGTGCTTCCCAGGCTCCAACCCAGGGTCTGTGTAAGAACGATGGATGCTTGATTAATTACTCCCCGGACTGCAGAGCTTACAGAAGAGCCAAGGACTCAGTGGCAGCCCAACCAGCTGACTCAGATAGCAGTAACTCATCGTGTGCAATCTGCCTGGATGCCAGATTGCCCTGTCTGCAGTCAGTCCGCAGGCTAATCCTTCTGAAAGGCTTTCTTGGGAAATGCCATTCATGCTCACGCTAGATGAGTGTGCCCTGGACAAGACCCAGCTACCCTGCAGTAGGTGCTGAAACCATACTTGACTGTGCTTTTCCATGGCTTGCTCTAATGGAGACTAGGACTCTTCCCCAACACTGAAAATCTGCCAGAAAACATGTCAACACTGGAACATTTCTCCATAATGTTCAGTAGGCTGGCTCTAACCATTATGGTAGCCCAACCTGATGTGTTCTTCATCAACCTCAATGCCTGGTTTTGATGCATTTGTATTGTAATCCCAGGACCCTCCTTGGGCTAGATGCTCCACAAGCACACCATGGAAAACGAGCCCCAGTTTGCAAGGGGCTTTGTTTCACCGTATACATGCCAGACCCCTGGATCAGAAAGACGGGTCAACGTGTCTAGTTCCTCTCACTATGCCACCTTCAGACAGACCTTCTGCTAAGGGACAAGTGGAGTCCAGGCTGCCGCACCTTCCACAGCTCTGAGCTCACTGCAAGGCTATATTTGGACCTCATCCCTCTGAAGCCCCAGGAGAACTTGAAATAATATTCCAAGGGTAGAAACTTAAAGGGGAGAACACTCTTGTACTTGACCTGTGCCACAGTGGATGAAAGGAATGTAATTTTTATCCACCTACACTCTTGCAGATACTTATCTGATTCGGTGAAGAATAACATACCTGTAAAGTAGGTCAGTAATTCTTAGAAAGCCCTTGCACTTACGTTTCCTTTCAGAAGCTGCGTAACACAATGATCTCCAAGGAAAAGGAGGGCGGGAAGCACGAGGCATTTTCAAGTGAGTTAAGATTCGCTTTATTTCTAAACAGCAGTCTGCAGCTAGAAGCCTAAAGCCCTTCTACTACTGCATTTTTCAGTCACAGATTTGCCTCAAACTCCTACACAAAACAGATTTTTTTCAACCTGATAACACTGTTTCCCCCAAATATCTGCTGTTTTCTACCTGTAGCCCCTACAGAAGAAGAATGAACAAGAACTTGTGAGAAGAAACCTCACAGTAGGCGCAGACAGTTTTCACTAAGTCCTACTGAGATGCTAACTCTGATTTTCTCACAGACCACCTCTCCCCTCAAACACGGCAACTCAGGAGGCCCGGGCCGGGATGTGAGAAAGCAGCTTAGGCTAATTAATGGCATTTCTTTTTTTCACTGCAGTGTTTTCCTGCCCTGCTGGATACTCCGAGGCCAGCGCTGGTTCCTCTGATTAACAGCACCTCATCATGAAATCAAAAGAAAAGCTGCAGGTTAAAGAAAACTGGATTTTTTGTTAGCAAGGATTTGCTCTTGGCAAATAATTATAATTGCCAATGTTAAAAGGAGACTGTGAATTAACTACAGCAGACATAAAAAAAATAAATTTGGAAGAAAGCGTTCAATAATTACAGTGCATATGTCAAATGGAAATTACTCCGATTTGCATAGCTCTGCAAGTCACATTGTACAATATCTCAAGTGGCTTCATAATAACAAGCTTGTATCTTTAAAATCATTTAATATAGCCCAGGGTTTTAATAACCCAGCAGACACTTCAGTAAGTACAGGCGGAAAGCTAGCCTGAGATTCTTCATTTTTTTAGGCCATGTCTACACACAGTTCATTATTGTTTCATAATGATGCATTAAAAAAAACATACCACCTACCCAACTCCCCTCCAGCACACACACACACACGGTTTTACTGATAAAAAAATACTTTCTAGTGGTTTGGCTCATTTCTATAGGTCATCTTTATTCCAGTATAACCAGCCTCACTAGAAGCCACACCGCTGTAACTCTGTACGTAAAGCATCACGTCCCACATCTCACACCAGAACGACTTTCCATGCAGCTCAGACAGTTCCTCGGGAGATCTGCATTACTTGCAACATGCTTCAGTCTATTTTTTGTTAGAAACCCAAATGTGTGGGTAGATTTAGGCAAGAGCTTTGCCGAGGATTCAGCCAAGGATCACAAGCTCGTAGGCCATCAGAGAGGACCCCTCCTGGCCAGTCACACAAGGGTGCCACTTGGGAACTGTGTGTCAAGGGGCTGGTTCCAAATTCATATGTTTGTTGCTTCTTAGGAATGGAGGAAATTAAAAACTCCCTTTTACTTTCCTTTTCATTGATGACTTAGAGGCTATTTAAACTTGAACTGTGAATCCCCTTATGCCAAGCAGAAGGCTCCCTAGGATGCATCAAGAGCTGAGCTTTTTGACCCTTTAGTGTCATCTCCTGCTTCCAACTTAACTGCAAGTTTGTGCCTGCACTTTTCATAGATTAGATGATGTTCCTTTTGAAGGAACAAGGATAACCAAGAGACAACCACGGTATTATTGAAAGCAGCCATGGACCAGTTATGGACCACAGTCCACTCATGGATGGCACCTGATGAAGCCAAGCAGGTACCATCCTCCCATTGCAAAGACCAAGGAAAGAGGAGTCAAGAAGTTTGATGATTTCTCCTGCTACAGACATTGTCAAAGTGGCAAAACCAGCAATCACATCTCACTCCTCTAACAACCTTTCTTCACCAGCAGGAATTACATCCTCCTTTCAGCTTTTCCATCCAATTTTGCCATCATTTCTGCTTTTCTTTAAAAATAGTCACATCTGCACTTAGCAGACTGTAGGAATATCCTGACTTTGTGTTAAAAGCAATTGATGTTTAGCTGGAAGTGAAAGACCAAACTTCAGTGGTAGGAGTGTTGGTCTAACTGCCTACGGGCAGAGATCTCCCAGAGGTTTTGCATGTATCAAAACCACCACGCTCTTGTTCTCCTTTCACACGCTTGATTGTGGGCACTGTGCAGGCAAAGGGAAATAGCTCTAGGTTAGATTATCGCTGGCTATCTTCCCGTGCACCAGCACAGAGAGAGTACCTGCACATAGGTCTCCCATTTTAGATGATCCGAGAACGTACGGGCAAGCTCAGACACAGTAGATGGATGACCCTTTGCCACAAGAAAATGGAGCCTGCCTACCTTTGCACAGCCCTATCTGTGCATTGAGCGCTGCCTGCATCAGCTTGCACTGCTGCCTTGGGAGAGACATGACTTGGTGGATCTGAACAGAGACACTGGCCTTCTGCCAGGGTTGGGATGGTGCTAGAGCAGAGACTGGAGCAAGCCGCTCACATCTCCAGAAGCTCAGAGTACCAGGAGACAAAAGGCTGCCTGATCTTCAGGGATTTTCCTACATGTGCTGCAAAATTACCACATGCATTTTGCATGCTGCCTGGATATTCAGATTCCTTAAGTGAGCTTTTGTCCACTGCAAGCATGTTTAGTTTCAAAAATGCTTTTGCTAAACCCGTTCAACTTTGATTTGTCCTTGATGCCTGACAGGACATAAAATGTGGGAACGTGCTGGAACAGCCTCTCTGCTGCAAGCTCCGTTTTGTGCTACAGCAGCACATTTAAAAGAGGAGACTTCCAGTTCTACAGGATGTCATCACAGCAATGCAAACTCCTTTAGCTTAGACAAGCCTTTGCTGTTGTGCCGTAGGTGTGGCTTCCCTGTAACAAAACTATTTTTAACGCTACAATACTCAAGGGTGAACAAAGCACGTGCCTGTGCTGATGCCAGGGTTTTTACAATAGAGCAGGTTTCAGTTGGCTCTGTGACACCAGAAAGAAGCTGGGCTTCGCAGAAAGTTGGATGGCTCCCTTCTGAGTCACATCCAGTTGGGCTACCCTCTGGAAAAAAATTGTGTTGTTTGTTCTCAACAAAACTGGCCCTCCTAAGCCTACAGAGGATATTTGGTTCTCCAACTGCATGGTTCAGAGCTTCTGTTGTTGTCATGCTTGGTTTGACTCACCTAAAAATTGTCCCTTCCGCAGTGAGAACTGACAGAACAGAAATCTGGTCACAATATTCTGCTGAAGGGAAGAGATGCCAATTCCAGCTCATCTCTTGCTCTTCTGCTTCTATTTTAGACAAGCCTCTAATGCATCCCTTCATCTGCAGAAAGCAAACACTCCCAGTGTGCGTGTTCACCGCGTTACTGGAGAGTTTTCGTTGCCACGCAAATAACCCTCCGAAGCACAACAAGCAATGAACACATGCAGATGAAATATCAGGATGCAACATGTCTTCTTTCATCTGCATCTGGTCCCTAGTTGAGTCAGCGGCCCAGGAAAATTTGAAGGAAAGCAAAAAAAATACGGATTTCAGGGAAGGGAAGGCAGCAAGAAAAAAAGCTTGTTCTCTGACATCTGGCATTATTGTGCCAGCCAGGAAAAAGGTGACAATATTGCAGCAGAATATAGAAAATGAAGAAAGGATCTACTGGAAGGAAGAAAAAGCTCAAATGTATTCAACCTGTAATTTAAGCAGGATTTTTTTTTCTTTCAAAAAGCCTCCAACGATTTTACTAATCACTGAAAAAAGCAAAAAGGAGGCAAGCAAGTCCTGTCACTCACAGCAAGTGTCTAGCAGAGGTTTAGCTTCCCAGCACATCCTTTCCCAGTGACAAGGACGGAGCAGCGCACCTCCAGCTCTCATATGGAAGCAATTATTAGTGTGAAAACAGCCCTTCCTAGCAGGAAACAAATGAACCTCCTGGAGGGTCTGATGAATGACTACCCTCATGCAGATATGTAAACAGCCACATTGTTGCTACCTACTACTCACTGGTTTATGCTGTTCTGCCAAGCACTGGGATTACGAAGGGGATCCCAGTTAGAGGACGGAGGGTGGTTACAGAAACGGAGAGCAGAGAGCTCTGCTGTCCAGTTCTCCCCATCGAACTGTATGAAAGCTCGGTATCTTTCAGGTTTCTTTTCTACTTGCTGCATTTAATGAGCTTATTCACTCCAGCCCAAGTAATATCTAAAAAGAACGTTACTGCTCTCTCTACAGTGAACATATCAGACATTAGTGGCTCCTACCTCAAAATGCACTTACCAAAAAAAAAAAACTAATCATTTTTTATTGACTATGGTTACAGGAGAGATCGCTGCAAGGACCACGTCCTGCTCACCCCAGGCCTGCTTTGTACAGAGATGCTCTTGTGCACAGAGGCACTGCGGTTTGTGCTCCCCAGAAGTAAGACAGGAGAAACCTTCTGCTCAGGTACCTAGTAGGTGGGAACTGGGTGGACTCCACTGCTCCTAGGAGGACGTTGAAACTTCAGCATGTGGAGCATCACTTTGATTGTCCAAGGAGGCAGCTATAGGTATCTCCATTGCACGCTGTAAGAAGTTGTCATCTCAGCCCTCTCCCCCTCCATGCAGAAAAACCTCTTCACTCAAATGTAGAAGTATGCAGTGGAACATACAGCTGGCAACACTGGCTAGAGACCCAACTCCACTGTCCCGAGCCAGCACAGCAAAGGCACCAGGCTGTCCTCCAACACCCTTCCCTAAAGGGCCTCCACAGGACACAGACTCCCCCCCAGTTGCCATAACTGCCCAGAGAAGACCTCGGCGCACAGCAGCACGGGGCACACCCACGTTACGAAAGGCTGGCCAGGCTGGTGAGTCAGGCCCAGGCAGCCTCGCACGGCTTTGCTGCAGGAACACTTCCACACAGGCAGAAGCCCAGGTCCCAGTGCCAGCTATCGTATCAGCCACAAAACACCGACACAAGCTCAGAGCCACTCTGCAAGCACAGCAGCCCCCGACGCTGGTTATGAAAGGAAGGGAAGAGGAATACCATATCCAATTAAAACTGAAATGACTTTGTCTCCCCGAAGGACCAGAGATGACTTCCCACCGACTGAGCTCAGCTAAGGCTTCGCTGCCATTGATCTGCAGTCCCTTTAGGCGACTGGATCTGCATCGGAAGCACTTTTTATTTCCCCTGAAGGAATTATGCAATTAAGTCTTGTCTTCAGCAGTGGGCTTTGTCTCTCTATGAAAGATTTCAAAAGGATCAGGAATTTCAGCAAAGAGAGGCTGGGCAGGTCGGTGGCTATTCCTTTGTCTCATACAGCCACCGCAACCTACCTGACATTTCCACTGAAGCTCACAAAGACAACCACCTCTGCATAACACACTCAGAACATGAGTCCCAGTGTCACAGGAGCAGGAGGGGTTGGCTTCCCTGCCTCCTTGGGCAAGACCCTGCTCCACTTGCCTCACTAGGGCTTAATTTAATTTTCCACACAAAATCACCCACAGCTTCTTGTCTTCACCTCCCTCTGCAAGAGCTGCTTGTCCTCATCTGCCCCTCTCCGCTCTCACTTCACAGTGGGATCAAAAGCAGTGACAACAAGGGGAAATTTAATGCACACAGCCATGAACTTTGGCTGTGCACATTGTTTTGATGAGAGGGGTTTTTTTGCTTGGTTTTGGCTTTGACTTACCCATCCTACTGAAAACATTTGAGATAAGATATTTCTGTATCTATTATTGTGTTATACGCCAGATTTTATAGTAAAGTTTTATTCATTCAAATCCTAAAGGTTTAGCCAGTGAAGGTAGGAATTCAGAGACTCAAGAAACTAACAGAACAGCACAGGAGAGGAAATAAAGCTCCCATTCCTTAACAGCTTGCAAGCAACCTGCAAACTAGCTCACCTATCAGAAAGCTTCAGAAGTTCAATTCTCTGCATAATTTTTTCCTAAGACAAAGTGAGACGGAATCATTTTTAGGCTACTTTCATACGAAAACAAAGCTCACAGGATCACGCTTTGTGTGTATTTGTTTGCAGGCCAATATATTTGACCATCTGACTCCTGATGACTATTCTACATGGTCAATAACTCCACACAGGAATAAAAATAGTGTGAAAATCAAGTTTCATTAGTTCTGCTTTTCACAGAACTGTCTGAATCCAGGTCAAGGATACATCAAAACTACCCATGACTAAAAAGTGACGATTGTTCAGCAATGTGTGTCTTTACCCTTTGCAGGTACAACATATTACAAACAGAACGTGTCGTGATGATAGAGCGGACATCTCAGGACACAAAAGAAAGGGGAGGAAAGGCTGATGACAGGACAGGGACGCACATGACTGATGTTCCCCTCTTTTCTAGAAAATTGAGTTGTTCTGACCAGGAAGGGATTTAGCTTGACTGCAGAGGTGCTGAGCAGAGAAGAGATAAGCTATATAAGCAGGAAACCCAAAACTCTGCTAACGCATGGCCTTTCCCTGACCCTTCTTGAGTAATGCAAGAAGGGCTTAAGAGTATGCCAGCCAGCAAAGAAAAGCTTGTTAGAGGAAGTCAGTGAGCGGTGTGTAGCCGCAGGGAGCTGGACCATCATCTGGATACAATACTCCGTAAGCACTGCTTACAGACATGGTGGAAAGCCAAGCCTGGTAAGATGAAAAGAAACAATTGGCAACCTCTGTATGCTGGCAAGGGAACCCACACGACTGGCCAATACCAGACACTGACCCTTGAGCTAAAGGGGAAGAAGTGTCACTAAATATTTAAAGAAGGACTTCAAAAAAGAGACCCCATTATATAAAACAAAATAAACGTCATTTAATAGCAATATCTTTCAGCTTGACCTAAATCTTCTTTCAGAAACTCTTATCTCTTTACACATCACTACGTTAAGAATACAATAAAAAAAAAGAATGACAATCAGAAGCCAAATTCTAGGGCTGACTTATGCACTGACAGGGTCATGGCAGGCCATGAAGGGTTTCAGTCTGTGCCCAAAGGCCAAAATACAAGATCCTGTGAGCATTCAGTCTGTGAAACGGGAGGAAATCTCAGGGCTCAGAGTTCACATTCACCAGCTTCCCACCCCAGATGGACCCAGCGCTGTTGTAACAAAATACAGCGAAAGAGAAACATAGCAGGGGTATGGGTCTGCTGTGTGAGATCAGACCAGGCTGTAATCTCCAACTTTAATGAAAAAAAGGAGGCTAAGGCTTCCCTTAATAATGTACATTAGTGTGTCTGAGTGAGATGTAAAGGGGAGTAAGTTAAAAAAAACAGTTTTCATCAATGCACCAGATTGCCAACTTACCCTGCGTGTCGTAGGGTTTTGTTTTGCAAGGGGGAGCTCTCTAGAGCAAGACAAAGTGCAAATCATCTAACGGTAAGACACCTGGGGAAGGTTTCACAGGCACTACACAGCTTCAAAACAAGCCCAGCTGTGCGAGCGCCATAACTCCCGCCAGCCTCTGTAAAGGCAGCTCCAGCAGCACAAGCACAACATGCAGCAATGAGGGAAAAACGCTCTTCCCTTCTCATCAGGTAGCACGTGGTGGAGATGTGCCCCCAGGAACATACTCTGGAGTACATGAGAAGTGTCACATCTCCAGATCATGGGGAGGAAGGCAGTCTCGCTCAAGGAGAGCGCGACGCGCAAAGGGCCTGGTGGAGAGTGACATTTGTGTCAACAACTCCAGCATAGCAGGTTTCTATGGAAAAGCACTTCAAGTCTTCACTTCATTCCCCAGCTTCCTCAAATGCAGACACAAAAGAGTGGGAAAATGTTTCCAAAAGTCTTATTCCCCATGAGTCAAGCCTCGCTGGGGTTAGAGCTCTGCAAATGCACGTCTGAGTCCTTGGCCGACTTTTGCCCCCAGTCATGAAGTTTTAAACAAAATTTTTTAAGATTAAACTAGATCAGCACAGGGTAAACAAAGAACCTTTCATCATTCCACATCAGGTCTCACACTAGAAGAAACAAGACTGCTTGTCTCCAGACTGGTGAAGCTGTTTTCAAACAGTGCCCCAGAGGTGTGAGTGAACACAGCAGCTGGCTCTGGTGGGTCAGTTTCTGCTAAACCAACAAAAATCTGGTCTAGAAATAAAAAACACCTAATTGTGACTAAGTAGATCTCACCTGGTGCATGAGGCTTCATGCACTGCAACTTCCCTGAAGCCTTTCCAGATTGTCAGGTGGCATGTAGCACAGCTAAAACCCATCAGGCAATGCTGCAATGCCTTCGTACTCCTTTCAGTGGTGGGTACCAAGCTAAACCACCTGGTGGTATGTCCTCACCACTACCCCGCTGGGCCCAGCGAGACCAAACACAAAGCCCAAGAGCCTCAGGACTCCCACCAAGCACTCAGGGTCCCACACGGTGACTCGTCCTCTGCTCACACAGCTCTGGCCAGGGAGATACTGATGGCTGACCCCAAGGAACTTGACCACGCTTCCCAAAGACAGAAAGGCATTGGTGTCTTTTTCACAAACCCCAGCAGATCAAGGTGTGAGGTCCTCTCACAAGGATTCTTACAATCCCAGAAAGGCTGGAAGCACGCAGCACTTTGGTCTAACAGTCTACTCTAATGACTGCTCCAACCATAAATGCAATCACTACCCTCTTTCTGACTGGAAGATGACCCAAAGGCCAAAAAAGCAGCCAGAAGTTCAGCAAAGCAATCCAATATTGTGCACAGAGCTCCTCGGAGCCTTCCATGTGACTGCAGGGAGGAATGGACAAAAAAATCCAATGAGAAATCAAAGGAAGTAGTAACTAGACCCCATCTGCACCTAATCCACCCATCAGAGAATCAAGAGACCATCTCTGCTGTAATTTATCCTCTTAGTCCTTGAAGAGCACTCAAATCAGAGAAGGGAAAGAACTAGAGAAAAAAAAAAAAAGATAATTCATTCACTCCCAAAACTCAGGTAGAGGCAGAGAATTTGTAATCAGATGGCGCACACACCAAAACACGTACATCTGTGAAAGACTTCAACACGCAGAAAATGGAGCCAAGATTGCCACAAAAGCTGCTTATGCTTTTGGCTTTATACAGTTTACAAAGCTCCTTTTTTGGGAAGAGGATAGAAGTTCTCTTTTTTTATTTCCCACTCAAAAGAAGCCACTGCCTCTTCATTTGGGTCACCTCTGCCTACACCCTCTGCGTAACTTAGATATTTATAACATCTCTTTCATCATTACCAACCACAACACCTTGCGAAACAGCAGATAATCATTAACGGGGCATAGAGAGACTACAAACCCTGGATTCGTTTCTGCTCCTTTCTGCCATCACAGAATTAAGCATCTAGTCTAAACCAACACTCTGGGATTTCTCTGGACTCAGAAATACACACTGCCCCGAGGTGATCTACCTTACCTAACTGAGGTGAACATTCTAGGATGGTGCTCATTTCTTTGGTTGCCAGTTGAGACTAGATGCGCAACTTCTAGACCAGATGCCTGAACAGAGATTGTCCAAAGCCCACTGAGACAGGCCTCTATAACAGAGGCAGAAAATCAGTAGCGGGATAGAAAAGTTCGTTTCCACTTCCCAGATCTCAGGCAAACTATTGGAACGATCTTTTCTACGCTGCGCTATTTCATAGCACATTTTTGGTGTGTTCGTGCCTGGTGACAGAGGACACCTGTAAGAGCAGCACTGTTGAAAGTCAGGTGTACTGGGGCTGTTTATAAAACTGCAGGTTTTTCCCTTGGGCTAAAGAGCCTACAAGATGCCTGCACCCCAAAGCATAGAGCATGAGCATCAGCCCCCCCATGTCCTGGCACTCAGGGGCTCAGGGCTGTTGGGGTGCTACAAACAGGCAGCTTGGATTTGCCACGCTTCCGTAGGATGCTCACTTGGGCAGCTGAAAGGCAGATGTCTGGCAAGTCTAATAATAACTACCAGAGATTATCAGTTCAAGCTCGTGCCTAAAAAGAGAACTTAGAAATGCTAGTCCACGTGAAACAGTAAATTCCTGTATCTTTGGCAATGTTTTAATCCGAGTTAGCCGAGCCAAGCTAAAAACAGCTCTCAGCAGGCGCAGAAAGATGCTCACTAAGTGAAGGCCATGAAAAAGACATCTGGTCTGAGCTACTGCATGAGTTGTCTCTCTGGCCGGAGACGGTTCAAGAAGAAATCTGAAGGGTAGATCAGGCAGAGCACACAACGGGGATGTCATTAATTGGGGAGATTATGCACTGGCAGAGCGGGCTGAAGGCAATGACTGCTGTTCTCCTCTGCGACATCCCCGTGTCTGACTTATTATCAATGGGCAGCTGCTGCAGAAATTGAAGCGATGCTGAGATGACAACTCTATTAAAGGGGCAGATGGTCCTAGGAGCAAATGTTTCACCAAGGACTGGACAAATATCATCAAACTCATTTCTCAATGACTCAAAAATGACAGCTGATGTCCCAGGAGATGAAATTTCAGAGTGTTACTGTACCACGTAGCCAGGGGCCAGGAATATTCTTGAATATGACCTGACTCTATAATATAATGAAGCTGGTCCAAACACAAGCTTATCAGCATGGTTAGAAACCCTGGTAGCAGCTTTTACAACAGTCATGGTTGAAATGTGCCATTTTGGGAAGGCAGCCAAAGTGCTTATACGTGGAGCGCAGCTGCACTGTAAAGCCACTGCAGCTTTTTGGCTGGATTATCATTCATAATGAAGTGGGAAAAAGCAGAAAAATTAATGAAAGAGGTGCCAAAGTAGGCCATATTTATCTTAGAAAAGGTACTACTCTTTTTAAAACACTGGAAATTGGATTCATAAGACAGAGCTTACTGGACAAAATGTTGACTGTAAATCAGTTCTCCTGTTACCTTGAAAATTTTGAAATTCAGACTGATGCACACTTGTCACCTCTCCCTACGCAGAGAGGGCTGAGAACGCCAACAAGTAAGGCGATGCCTTTCCCATGTAATGCTTCTTTCAGTTTTCTCCTTGCCAATTAGTAAATCGAACGATATACTCAATTATTCCTAACTTCCAATAAAAAGCACGGATATTCTTTCTTGGAGCATAGGTCAATAGGGTAAAACTTCACAGCTGATCTCTGCCAAGAGCGGTGGTCTCTGAGGCTTTCAAGAAACCATCTACCAAAAGCAGGAGAACTCACCAGGTTCAAAGCATGCAAACAACATTCATACGTTAAAATTCACACGAAGCTGCTCAGGCAGCAAGAACGTGGGATATTCCTTCACTGTTCCAATGGGCAATGCCAAGAAAGTGATGGTCCCTACTACCCAAAGTCACCCCTTCAGGGTTAACTCTCCACAAAGTGGACACAGAGAGGCAACTGCAATCAGAGGACAGAGGAGCTGCTTTACCAAGAAAGACTGAAAAGTCATTGGGTCTTCAGCTTAAAAAGGAAAAGTCTGACAGGGAATATGATCAAGATTTACAAAGTTATGAAGGCTGTGGACAAGGTACTCACAGAATTGTTTTTCACTAAATTCAGAATTATTAGGTGTGGGAGGCCTTCACTGAAACTAGCAGGAAATCATTTAAATTTAATTTTAAAAGGTACTTTTCTACTGAGATGGCAGTGAATTTCTGGAACTTGTTGCCACAGTGATGACCTGTAACATCTGCCACAGGCAGAGAGTATAAGCAGGTTCAAAAAAGGATTAGACAAATCCAAGGACAATGGGTCCGTAAACAGGGAGCAGGCAGGGATGCTCCTCCTAACGTCCCCAACACAAGAGTGGTGGATGCAGGAGAGTGCAAGGAAGCAGACTGCAGACAGGAGCCAGGGTCCTGCACTCTGCCTAAAGGATGTGCTGGTCAGGAAATGCTGGAGAAGAATCCAGGGCCAGATATGAACGTTGGTGTGATCCAGTTGGGCATTTATCCTATCTTTTTGCGCCTGATTGGTAGGTGACTTCTAGTTTGGGGCACTTAATTTGTGGTTGATTTACACAGTACCCATTACCTCATTTGCAGCTGTGGGTGCTCTAGAAGTCTCCAGTAATGGGCATTAAGAAAAAAGCCAGCAGCTAATATTCATGAAGCCTACTGAAAAGGAAGACTAGAAACATTTTCTCCCTTTATCCTGTTCCAGGGGAATTAACTCCCCAATGGATGAGGACTCTTTTATACAACTATATTTGCGGTTATTTCACTTCCACAGCATTAAGGATCTTGGTGAGAAGCCTTCATGGATCTCCTTGACAAGCTGATGCCCTTCAAACCTGCTCCTATCCCAGCTCTTATTTATTCTGCACAGAGACTGGCTTATAATGAAGCAGCCTGATGAAAGTTCAGTGCTACCCTTGAGCGGTCCACACGACAGCCTGGCTTCATGGGAACACATGTTCTCCGTGGCACACCAAGCAGCATCAGGATGACACTGGAAACAGTAATTACAAACATGCCTCCTAGGCCTCCAGCTCCCATGCTCTGAACAATAAGAGCAAAAGGACACTGAGAAGGGACTTCAACAGACGTCAGAGGATGTGGAGGAGTAGTTCCCTGGCTGGCTCTGTCACTGTTGTTTTTCAATTGTAATAATTATCTGGCATGCAAAGCACTGTAGGAACTTAACGTTTTACATCCCATAAAGGAGCGATGACTGACATCAGTGGCAGGAAGGATTCAGTTTGGCTCTTCTCACTTATTTTAGCTATCTTCCACCTGCATCTAATCTTTTGGCACACTGCTAGGGCACAGAATTAGGTCAGCAGGAGTCCAACTGATTGCAAAAGACCAAGTCAAGTGACCTTCAGCTTAAATATTAGGGGAAAAAATACCTCTGAGTCTTCTTGTTTTCTGTCTATGCACGAAATAGATCTTAAAATTTCAGCTCCATGGGTCATTTGGTCATATGAACACTCACGTGAAACTGATTGTTCATGATGATGAACTTTACTGTCAAATCCAGTAAGATCTCAAGTCTCAGCAAAGAATGAGAGGGACTTCTGAGTCACCAGTGACAAGAGCATGACATACCAAACTTGAAAACTCTGATTCACCCTAGTTTGGGGCATCTTAAATCTCCTTGGATTATTGGCTTTTACTTGTTTTCATGTGTTACAGTAAGAATGAATAAACAAGCACCTCATTATTTTTAGGAACAGAGATGGAGCCAGCAGCCATGCACTGTTGTGTGGGAACATTCCTGAAACCAGGAGAGTCCTACCCTAAAGTTAGGAAAGTTTGTGACTTGCTAAAACTATAAAACGACTGATGTTTCATTTAGCACTTACCCAAACCAAGGTTGAGGCCCTTTCATTTGTCTCCTTGGTCACACTACTGCACCTTCCCTGGTGTCACACAGGCAAAGGTGACAAGAATGAGGCCACTCCCTTCAAGAACAAGTAAAAATACATAACACCTTTTGTAATTAGCTTAGGCTCCCTAAGCTCCTCGGACACCAGGGAGATACCAGTGACTTCCTTGGAATTACTCCTGATTTACACTAATGAGTCAAGGCCTACTGTAGCTTTGTATTGTCAGTAAATGAGCCAACTATCACAAGAAGTGAAGAGAGGGAACAGGGAATATGTTTACATTTAAAAGCTTTTTTACTTCGCTCCAGGCAGAGAAACATCAGGGTTTCCAAAATATATCCACTGGAGGTCTCTTTGCAGCAAACAAAACGTTCTTAAGATAGCTTTATCCTACCTAGTAAGCGAGGAAGGTCAGCAAAGAGTCTTTCCACTGCCTCTCCCGTTACTATTGCTGCAGCCTTTCTCTACTACCACCACACCTGCACCCTTCTGTGCAGGCACAACATTCTTGGTGTGTCTAAAGCTCAGCTGGACCTCACACAGCCACCTCCATGCAGGCTTTAAAGTGAGCAGCTGAAGAAGCCACAGCAGACTTCATCACAGGTAGCTACAAGGCTACTTAGGTGCCCAAGCACGCATCTGCTACCTGCTACTCCGGCTGAATGAAGCCCATGCTGCTATGTCTTTATTGATGTCACTGCCTGCACTGACCGCACCAGGGCTAGCATGGATGCACCCACCGGTCGCCCAGCATCAGCACAACCTGCTCAGGGACCCAGCACCACACTGCTTGTGCTTGCCTACAAAATCCTGTCCTGATCAGCAGCTTCCTCTGCCAAAGGGTCCCGGGCAGGACTGCTGCAAAAGGCCAGGCTTTTAGAAATTCCATCACTTGGAAAGTTACCACTTCTGCCTGAAGAGGTGGTGACCCACTGCTGTCATCACCGTCGACAGCTGAAACCACCTCTGCCATATTGAGGAGGAAAAAGTAAAAATAAATATTAAACAATTCCCCCCTCCCCTTTATGTTCCTCCTTTTCAGTTTCTGCCCGAGGCCACTGCCTGCGTTATCAGCCTGTCTCCCGAAAGCCAGCGCAGAGTTTTCACACCACAACATTGGCAACAAAACCATCTCAAAAACACACAGAAATGTGACAAACGAGACTGTGAGCCATCAGAGGAAGGAGCTACTTCCTTGCTCCGTGTTTCCAGGAGTTCACACTGGCCTCCCATGTGCTTAACACAGTACAAGTACAATCGTTGGCAACTCAAAACCACCAGCCAAGTGCAAGCCTTACTTAGTTGTTTTTCCCAACTTGATTCAACTCCAAGGAGATCGTGCCCCTTCAGTAACACGAGACCCTTCAGAGCACTGTCAGGGTGTTGAAGAGAGCCATCACCCTCTCACATCGTCTAAAAGTTGTCACCAACCACTCTTCCCATCTCACAGCTCCTCAAGTCACTCATTTTGGTTCCCAGACTACACCTTCCAGTCAGAATCGAGTGATTGACATCTCAGCAGGAAACCCGCGTCCTTCCAGGCACTACCGGCTCAGTTCCTTTTGTTTAAACACAAGATTCTCCCCAAAAGCTGCACACAGAAAGGGGCTCTTCAGCTGTTTTCTCCTGTGGTCTGCTCACAGAAGTCTCCTGCTGGAAGTGTGCAGGGCTCACGCTGAGGCTGCTCTAGCTGGAAATACAGGCAGAAGATCTCTCCTGATGATTTAGCACGTTATTGTCTGCATGAATATGAGGTGGTAAGTAATTTAGTTCTGCTTTGCTTCACACTCTTCTGGATACACTGCCCCAAAAATGCTCTCATGATAAAACTATGCCACGAGAATGGCTGGAAAGTTTCCTGCCATTTCTTTCTTCCAGTATCAGAACATGTGTTTCTGTGCTAAAAATTAACAGGTTTTGTTTCACTTACAATTTCCTCCTGGCCTGTCTTCGTGCCCAATAAGGTTATAAGCTCTCAGAGAAAGGAATATATACATATTTACACACTACAAATACTGTTGTTTTGGCCTTGAAAGAAGCCTGTGGATGCTACAGGAAAATAAATAAACTTGTTTAGATCACTGACCTGAATCTGGCCTGGCCTGTGGCAAACCTCCCTGCTCCTTACAGCCAGGGAGGCAAGAGAATGAATGCCACTCGAGGCTAAAACACTTTTAAAAAGATGCCATAATCCAGGGCTGACCGCATCATATGCTTCTACATCCTGCCAGTCCCCAAATCCTACAAAAGCTTCCAAAGAACAAACAAACACCAAAAGAAACAGGGCTAATGACAAGAGTCTTAAATATCTGTGTTCCCTGATCTCATGCCAGATGCTGTCTCCTTTTATGAGGGACGTCTTAAAAACAGAGAAGGTACGTGTGAGGGGGAATGCCGCACACTAAAATGCAGAAGCTGTAAGTGCAGCCTGATTTAGCCTGACAAGATAGAAGAAACGAGTGCTGACCTCCCTAAATCCCTCCAGGACATGGGCTGGACATCGGCACAAAGCAGCCAGTCGGTCACAGTGTTACCTGGGTCAGAGAGCAGGGCATCGACAAGGAAACGAAAATTTCTTCCCTGCGAGGCAGAGTTGAACGATCAATGCTGAATCGACTCCAACACTGACTTTCCCAGTTAGTAGTTACAGCAGAGTATTCCTTGGCAATTCACAAGGAGCTTTTCCAGCCTCTCTGCACCTCGAGTGCCTCACACACAGTGGATCTTTTCAAGCAGTGCAAAGACTGGCTACTGGTAGAGAGAAGGCTGAGGAGGACACCTTCACTTCAACGCCTAGATAACACACGAATCCTGGTAAGGCTTCTGCATGCAAGACACGGGAACTGCAGGCAAAGACGCTGCTGTGTTTGCTTTTCCCCCAAATTTGTTTCCTGCTGGATCTCAGGGAGAACAAATCACTATGCCCAGTAACAACTCTACGGTCTTTTTGTTCCAGGGGAAGAATAAATTAGTTTTACTGTGCCAAATTCGGGTCTGGAAAATTACCATTTACCTACCCATGAACTTCCCCGTAATGACAGCAAGCGTACAACTCCCTCCCTTGGCTCAGCCAGCACGGGCAGCACTTCTTTGTGCTGCTTGACAAGCGGCACCTTTCAGTGCTGAAAAACCAGCATTTCAGAAATTGGTGAATGAGCTCCCGCTGACCGGGGGAAAAAAAAATAAATCAGAGATCAGAAATGCCCTCATAAATCAAAACATATGTTTTACAAAATATGTATTTGCCAGATCCCGATGAATTATGAAAAGGATTCATACTGAATGCAACTCAGCTAAGCGGGAGTTGTAACCGCAGGATGCATTTGGTTCTTGCTGGAAAGACTTCAGCGTCACCTGCCAGTTGTTCTTCCTCACAAATATTTATGTAAGTTAAGGTGCAAACAAAAAAAAGCTATGTGTATCTGCAAGCTAAGGTGCAAAAGTTCAGAAGCAGCCTTCCATTTCTGTATATCCAGAATATCTGACCATATAATTAGAAGATCACAATCCTCTGGTATAGAGAAAAACCTTAGGACAGTGGTTTTCTTCAGTGCTTCTGATTAGAAAGACTTGGTTTTGGTGGTAAATCCCACTCTGCCTGGCTCGCTATCCCTGACTTTTATACAGGGCCCAAACACTCAATCATATCTTATTCTATCTATAATACCACTTATTCCTACCCAATGTTTTGGGGTTGGTTTTTTTTTAATGAATGGGAAACTGTTAGAAGTCAACACTTTTAGGAGTAGCCACTGGTTTTGGATGATTCTGAATTTGAGAGCCTACCATGGAAGCCTGCAGTGCAGTTCCTTCAAGAGTTTTGAATGATGAGCGCACATGTTTAGAAATCATCAAAATCAGGCCCAGAGGATCCCTCCCCTTCCTTACTATTCCCCTCAAAAGGGAAGGCTACTGCCAGTGGAGCTTAACTTGTAAAAGCAGAAGTTACCAGAAATGCCACAGAGCTGCCTGGGGACTCTGCAACTTCCTCCAGGTGGAAGGTACCCAGATGTCCCAGTGACGGGCAGCATTTTATAAGACTCAGGATCAACAGAGGGACAAACAGAATCATTTGTGCAAGGCCAATCCATCCGTAACACAACTACTGACCTCCAAACAGCCTTTAACTTCAAAACCTTACCTCCCTTTTTCACCCATTACAGTGAAGCCATCCTGTATGGCTGTCAGTGACACATGACACAGCATATCCTCTCTGATTCCCCAACGTCTTAAATGACTCGACCGTTTCGGTTCATATGCGCAGAGACACTTTCTATGACTATATTTAGTTTTAGAGAGGGTCTGGAAAAGTGATATCACCACTGGAATGAGGAAGTATTTATCCCCCAACTGGAAACACATGATGATGATGTAAAGGTACTATTTGGAGAGCTCTATTTATACGGTTGTTTCCTGAATTTTAACATGACTCAGAGAATCTTGGGGCACAACGTGGTGCCACCACCACGGTCTGCAGGAATCACTGCCAAAGTTTCGCAAAAGCTTGGCTAATACAACAAGTTACCACAGCACTGCGAAGCCAGGCTGAGCAACGGATGCTGAAATGTAATGACTTGAGCAGTTTGTTACCAACGGATTTAAAACTGCATTATTAATAGTAGACCAGTGACAGAATTACACGGGAAATAGCCAACAACTGCAGTATAATAAATATGCAAGGGCAGTTAGCGCAGAGTGAAATTTGATTTCACTGATTACCACTTCTTGCAATTACTCTGATTTTATGGACCAATAACCGCCTTCCCAAAGCCAGTTGCTCCTGCTTCTTGACAGTGAGGAATTTCTGTGATAATCAGTTGTTTAGAAGTCATTTCTATAAGGTTACAAAGGCAGAGGAGAACAAGTTCCCGGGAGCAAATCTTGTGAACTCATTCTGAATGCTTCCCAAAAGGACCTCAAACCTTTTTGCTCCGACAAGAACATGTCTCCAGTAAAGAGAACAGGATTCAACCACTTCCCTTTCTTGTTACCTTTAACAAATAGAACTGAACTAGAACACAACTCTGTGGACTCTGAGAGAAAATAGCCAGAAGCCCTATGATTATGACCAGTCTGGTGTAGCAGGCTGTGGAAGAACACAGCAAAGGTTATTAGAAAGAGGAAGGAAAACACAAATCAAAGCATCACACCTATGAGTGCCAGTGAGCACACTGAATTACACCAAGCCCGGAGAACAAGTCCATAGAGTAATCTAAAACCGAGTAATGAATCAGCACTACATTGCTCAGTTTTAAGGGCAGAAATTCCTGTGGATTATAGGAACAGGCCTAAATACAAGACAGCAGAGAACCTACAGGGAAAGAGGCTCGGAAATGAGATCATAGCAATTATTTCCTCGAGAGTCCTTTGGGTTTGTTGTTGTTTGGGTTTTTTTCCCCTTCAGTCATTCCAGCAGGAGATGGCCTTACTTCCAACAAGGAAAAAAGAATGCAGGTAATAACACCACAGATCCCTCCAAAAAATTGTTTAACTTCAGGACAAATGGGCAATAGGGACCATCTACCTGAAAAACCTCATGTTGTCATAGCAGCGAGGAGTCCCCAGTGATCACACAGCTAACCGAGCCACATGGCCCTGGGTTCTCCAAGGACACCGTGAACACCAAGGGTATCCCATCACAGCCCAGAACGGTCTTACATGTCTACTGTCACACAACGGCTCCCACACCAGCCCCCCAGTTCTTTGCTGGGCCACCTGTGCTCTCTGATGTCCCCCACAGTCCCCAGCCTTCAAGAAAACCCCAGGAAAAGTCTTGCTACTGCACCCTCTGCGGCGTCCCGTATGAAGACACAGTAGCACAGACACCATCAGCACCATACTACTTGTCTTGAAAAGGGAAACAGAGCCACGCTTGTACTTTAACTGGGTGTAGCCTAACTGAAAATCATTTTTCAAAACATCTGCTTATTTACTTCTTCAGTATGAAATACGGTTTTTACACTAAAATTGCATTTCTTCAGCAGAAGTCTGCTATCTGTAAAAATGTTCAAGGTTTTCCATTGTGGAAAGTCTACACGTTTCAGTTCCCAGCAAATCGCTTTCCTTGCTCCTATCCTAACCCCCCTTTTCTTGTCCTTTCACATTTCAGCAATCAAAAACTTGAGCTAGTTGCACAACATCTGCTTTCAAGTTTCGGCAACTAAAAACTTGCGAGACATCTGCAACATAATCAGAACCAGAAGTGCCCCATTAGCCGCAGTTTGGTTGCTGAAACACCTCCCCAAAACATTTCTTTTAGGAGGCCAGAAAAAAAACCCCTACAATATCAAACTCATTTTTGTTACTGTTGAAATCTTTAACAGAATTTTAAAAAACCCAAAACATACAACAACATTGCACTCTTCCATAACTGAGCAGCAGTGCTGGCACTGAGCGGTTTATCATCACTTAAGGTTCTTGTCTCGTTACTATCACACATGTTAATTCAATTGTTTGCCAAGATGAGAATGCTAATATAACCATGGATTGCTTATATTCCTTATTACACACACATCGTTACGTTAATAATCATATAGCACCCAGCATCACTCACGTGACCTTCCAAGACTACAACATTATTAATACAATTCTTCAGGTTGTCTCTCAGGACATGTAAAAACCTTCACGATGATTCTGTCCAAACCAGCTTTCTTCTGCTTTATTCATGCCCTCCTTAAGAGTGTCTCCCATGACCTGTGGTTCTTACACACAATATTCTGACAGGCTTTTCTTCCCAACTCTGTGTCTTATCTCTGGCTCGTTTTATCAGCAGTTTCAACTGTATGTGAACTGATGACACAGATTTACGACTACTTCCAGGCTTCTCACTTTCAGCACTCAGTAAATTCTTGGCCTGTCTTCTGGGCAGCACATCTAGCCTTCAGCTCAAGCACAACACAGTAAAATGGAATGTTTCACTTACCACCAAATTTACCACCTTCTGCTTTTCCATTCTCAGCCCCGTACAGTGATAACTGTCTAGATATGCAATTCTTTTAGGTCTACACATCTAGATTAAGCTGAATGTCTTGTTAAAATAGAGCTTATCCTAAGAGCTTCTCCTGATTTCCTCAACTCTGCAAGAGGTCACCAGGTTCTTCCAGACCAGAAACGTGCCTCCTTGCAGCTTCAGCTTAGAAGGGTTAAGCTCAATAGAAAATTGGTCTTTTGTTCCCAAACCAAGCTACTTGCAAGCAAAGTACTTAGTAACAGAAAATACACTCTAAATTCACAACTTATTTCAGCCTGTGTTAATGCAGAGGGGTAGACAGGACATCCTGCATGTACTTTTACACAGTGTCTGTACAGTTCTTCCTTCCTCAGGCATCCAGCACCGAACACCTCAGTGACTCCAACATAGTTTCCTCCAGACCTGATAAGAGAAGCTTGTTCTCTCCCACCCAAAAGGCTCTGGCAAAGATCACAGTCCAAGCCTGTCACTATCACCTCCTTCACCGCCATTTTCACCAGCTCTCTCCACACATCCTTGCATCAAGTTTATCTTTGGTTTCAAGGCTTTCCATCACCGTATTGCTCCGCACTCACTACTGAGGCATCGATTACCGCTGCTGATCATCCCACAAAGCTTTCCGCTATCATCCAGCTATCAGATTTTCCAACAAGCATTTTAATGCTTTCCTTTATCCCACCTTTCCTACCATTACTCATTGTTTGCTCCAGTGCCTTCTGCATCAGCTTTTCAGTGCCACCTCTATCAGAATCGACCTCTGGCTTGTGAAAAATACTATGCCCTTGTCTTCTCTGCATTCCCTCACGTACCATCTATATCCATCTGTTATATATTGATTTCTGTTAAGATAAAAAGCTCATCAGACAGTCAGCTCTCTGCTCTGTGCTGATACAGTGCCCAGTGCAGCAGAGTCCTGCTCACATGCCAGATACAGCCTATGGTATGGTAACGTGTAACACGGTCACACGTGTTGTACGCATGTACCATGTAATATATGGTAACCGTGCAGATCTAACATAGGGCCATGTGCATCTTCCCTTGTTCGGGATACAAGCAGCCTGTGGATCAAAAGACCCAAGAGGTAGAAGCAAACAAAACACACCACTGCTTTTGCTGTTGGAATGTAAACCTGAAATTTTAAGTAGAGATATTTTAGAACACAAGTATCCTAATTTAGTTTATTAGTAGCCACCCACAGAGATGGGGAACAATTATAGTCCAAACGCTGGAGTTATTCTTAAAACCTTTCCCAAGCACTTACAGATACCCCAGTCTGTCTGTTATGAAAACAATTTTATCTGTATCGTGTTTTATTTTAGCATAGCTTATTCCACTTAAAGGAAAAAAACTACACTGGTGTAAACCATCTTCACAACTAGAGCTGCACCAGTATTTTTTCTGTTACTATAACCATTTCAGGTTTCACAATACCTTAAGTAAAAGTTTAGCCCACTGAGTCACAAACTCTTATACAGTATTGTTGTATGGAATCACCACCCTGAACGAGAATAACTGAGAAAGCCTGCACGGGGATTCCCACCGTTAATCTACCTCATTTTAAGTTTTGTCCCCCTTTTAGAGGTGAGCAGCTGTAACACATTCTGGAGTCATGCTCGGCGTTTCCCTCACACCTGCACCTTTCCACCATTCTCCGAGGTCACGTCCAGGCTGCAAGCAGAACACAACCACTGCAGATGCCGACACACTCGAGTGAGTTTTACTCTAGCAGCAACAGCGATGAAGCCACAGCAGCACGGGCTGTCACAGGCCAAAGGAATGCCTGGTGACTCTGCACAGGGTGTGCTGATGTCCGTGCTCCTCCAGCTTCACTGCTGCGGATCGCCAGCCCGGCTAGGTTAGGGCAGGCAGGGCACCCACTAAACATCTTGGTGTTCGGGGACAGCTTTGAGCTGCCACAGCAGAAAACTGTGACTTTCACCCTGGTTTTGATCCTGTTCATGTTGTGCTCCCACCTTCTGTGCTTAAAAGTTTGGGACCTCTGCTAATATAGTCCAGAATACTTGAGATGTGAGAGCCATTTCTCCTCCTGCCTGAAGTCTAGAGAAAAACCTTCTTTGTCTTCCGCACGTATTGAAAGGATGGAACCACATTAAAATGTGGTCAAATCTACAGTACAAGAAGGTCCTAAAATAAGGCAATGGCACACACATCAAACACATAATGAATCATCAGTGAGAACTTTTTGCTTGTCCAGACATAAAAACCAAGCACAGATTAACCAGCTCGGACTGTGCAAGATATTTTTAACCCAGCCTTTTAGGTGACTTAGCAGCACTGGCAAAAGCCTGAATGGCAGAAAGGGTCAGGAGGGAATTTTACTGCAGCGTCTGCTCAAAACGGCATAAGCTCTCAGTTATGCTTGTCCAGCGTGCACCAGTGAAGTGGAAAGAGCTTTAGCATGGTTCACTGCCCAGAATGCAAAATAAAACTAAAGAACAGAAAGTCTGCTGAAGTTCCAGCTTGTCCATCTCACCCATTAATGCTCCCGTAACACTCAAACAAAAGTAAAAAAAAAAAAAGGGGGTTTGTGCTTGAAAGCTTGGGGTTTTTACCCAGCTCATCAGTTGGTCAAATAGAAGATTCTGTGGCTGTCTAGAGACCTTAAATCACCTTTGACCACCATAACGGCACACTGACAATAAAACAAAGCATTTGCAGTAAAGCAGCTTAAAATGTACTCCAAGAGTGCCTGCCATTCCTGAAGGGTGATGTTCTCCCCTTCTGTACACACACACATATCTATATTTTCTAGAGAGAGAGATATTACAAAGTTACTGCTTCTATAAAATGCTTTTTTCCTTGACTAAATTATCCATATTGTAGTTCGGAATCACTCTTTTGATTCATCATGAGGCCCTTAGGAAATTCTGTGTGAAATTAAACTGTCAATATACCTACTTTAATTAATCACCTCATTCTTGCGTTTAACCAGGAAAGAATAAGCATTTATTACGTTCTTTTCTCTAGGAAATTAATGACCACGTGTGTGGCAGAAGTCCATAGACTGTAGGAAGAGAAGCTGGATCGCATATTCCACTTGAATTAAGCAATAGCAAAGGGGCAACAAATGCTGAAACAATCTAAAATTGAACTTTTAAAAAACATCTAGGCTCTGCCAAAGTCTCTCACATGTCTCTTGGAAGGCGAAGACAGCAGAAGGCTTCACTCATTCAGGCTACAAGCACTGAATAACGACCCTGTCCCTACAGCAGAAGTTTACAGAGCTGACAGAGTTAAGCTTGCAATGCTTGCTGAATATCAGATTCCCTGCAAACTGGAATATATTTATCAGATGCCAATAGAACAACCCCCTTCAGAAATATTAAGTATCACGAGCCTGACACTTACGTACCCAGTGGCTCCTTCACTCCATCCTCCTAAGTCTAAAGCAGCCTTGAAGTGTTTATATCCTTAATTTGTGAGCATTTTAAAGCGTTTTTACAGTATGAAGAAACACAGTAGTGCAAATGAGATTCATATCTTTATATTCTACCTCAGTTTTCAGGCAGATAAACATCAGCAAAATCATTTGAGTATTTTATGGAAAAAGCACTAACAAGCAGAGTCCAAGACCAAATAACCCATCACAACCTCCCCTGCGGAGCTCAGTATTAGCACCGACAGACTTCAGCTTCAGCAGGTAGACACCCCATTTTATCAAACGCACATAAAATTGGGATTACCCCGATTACATCCATTTTTGTGGTGCTTTCACATAAGGCTTTTGACACGTCTCTTGCCTACAAAGAGTCATCTACCCAGGCTCAAAACTCTTGACTGCTTTTTTCCAGTTCTAATTTTCTTGTGTGGTTTTTCTGCTTGTCATAGTGCAGTTTGTTGTTAGTGTTTCTTCATTAGGTTCCTATGCAGCTGTGAGCAATTATTGCACAGCAGCCATCATGAACAGCCACAGGACCCTGTCATCCAAAGTCTCTGCCGTGCACATCCACACCTCTGATGAGCACTCCGTCAGGACCTCTTCTGACAGGCCAAACACTTGCTCCATCTGAGTTTTTGGTGGCATTGACTTCCCATGTCGAAATCAGGAATCTCAGACTACAGTCCGCAAAATAAATCCATATAAACTTAAAAACTGCTCAAAAGCAGCAGTCACCACTTCAGCCCATGCTGTAGATAATATACACCTCTTCCAAGCTCCAGAGGCACATGGAGTGCAAGGACTACCAAGGAGAATTCAGACAGGAATGGGAATAATTCTGCTTCCAGAATTCTCACCTCCAGTGTATAAAACTCAACCCAGCTTATGCAGCAAGCCCAGCAGTATTCCCCGTTTTTTTAAGACTACACTAATTAGAACAGCAACACTCTATTATCCTTGTCTAGGCAGGTCCTGGGACATTTTAAGTACCCTGTAACTTAAATGGATATGTCTAAATATCTAAATGTAGATGCCCCATCATTAGAACTGTTCAAGGTCAGGTGGGATGGAGCTTTGAGCAACCTGACCTAGTGAAAGACGTCCCTGCTCTTGGCAGGAGGGTTGCAACTAGGTGAGGTTTAAAAGTCCCTTCCAACCCCAAACCATTCTATGAAACTTGAAGAGTTTTCCACATATTGATGAATATATGGGAAAATCCTACTGCAGACAGAGCAAAGTCATTACAGGAAAACCTAGCAAGCTGTCTCAGATAACCCTGAGAACTTAGCACTACCAGGTTTTTAATGAGGACAGAATTGAAAAAAAAAGTATTTCTTTAAATGTTAGTATCGTTTTCTAGCCTGACATTTCCATGCTTGGGACCAGGTCAATCAAGACTAAAAAAACAAGTAAAAATTAGTGATTTATGTCAGAACAAAAGGTCACTTTTTACCACCTCATGAAGATAATGTACGCACTTCCATACCAAAGCCAGCCACTTTGCTTCAAGGCAAATGCACTTCTGAAAATTAGGTCATTTTTTGTGGTTCATCAAGTCCATTGTTTCCAAAAGTAAATAGCCATTATCCTTCATAATTGAGTAATCACTCCCCTTCCTTAAATCAAGGGCTTTGAAGGCGATAGGGGAAAGGCTGCTTGGTTCAGATAGCCTCTGTGGGAAAGAGCAGCCAGCTTTTGTGCTGCTGTGTTTGCAGGAAGATTTGCTCTTGTTTTTATTGTAGATACGTTTTATTTTGTTTCCCAATGAGAGGAATTATAGGAATTCAAAAGAGAATAAAGAATACCATGAAACCCTAGTTTCAGGGTAGGAAGGCTGTCACACAACTTCCACTGGCTGTTGAAATGTGATAAACGGCATGCTGAGGACAGCAGAAGAAAACAGAGCTCAGGAAAAGGAGTTTAAGGAGATGTGCCCTCGGAGGGCCACCAGATGTTAAAGTCTTGTCAGACTAGCATTACATTTTCCCCAGAGGGCTCCCAGCTCCCACCAAAATGCTGCGCTCAGCGATGTGGACTCACCTCTCACAGCCCCTGGTTTGGCCCATCTGCATGGAAGAAAGTTATTCACATTGCCCGCGTGGTAAAGAGAGCTTCATAGCTGAGCTTAAGTCGCTTGTAAAACCAGCTCTTGAGAGAATATAGACTGTATCAGACTTGAAAATGCAGATTATTTTTCCTCCCTCAGTGCTTTTAAATCCCTCAAAGATGATGTTAAATCCAGCAGGCCAGGAGGGCTCAGCACTGGGTTCTAGGGTGAATGGAGTTGAGCACTGCTGACTGCTGCTGAAAATCTCAGCCAAGGACCCAGTCCAAAGCAGGCTAAATTCACTGGACAACTTCTTTAGACTTCTACAGACTTTGGCTCCAGGCCAGGCTACTTTAGCATCCCACGGACCAGTGTGCTTTAGCAATTTACTGTTCAGCAGCTCTTGGTTTTCAGCATCTCTGGCTGAGCCAGAGTAAAATATGTTGTTATTTAACTTTATTTTCATAAGGGCTATGGTACATTTGGGAGTTAATTTTTCCTCCTCTGAGCAGCAGAGACCGATCCAAGCTGCTGCTTTCTAGGGATTACTTAAAAAGCCAGTGCTCTCAATGAAATGAGTGCTTGCAAGCACCAAACACAGCAGATCACGCACTTACAGGCTTCACACAGTGCAGTTCAATTTGTTTGCAGGACAGAGGCAACTCAGTTAATGGAAAGTAGACATGTATCGTGCCAGCCACCAAATCCTTGTGGCATGGCACATTTCTGTGCCTTGGGCACTGTCACATATTAGCAAGTCACTCCTACCCTGGAGCCCGCATGTAAGCTACAGTCTGATGGAAAATATCATACACATTAATTAAACTACAATAAGCATCTGCAAAATCTGTCAGCTGGTACTAACTTCAACCCACCAACATCAAGAAACAATACGTAATGTGTTGCAGGGAAGGTTAAGCAAAGCTTGGTGCTGGTGTACATGCCTAGATGTAATCCTGCTCTACTAAAAAAGTAAAGGTTTCTGCAAGGATGAAGGTTTAAAATTGGGCTGAGGAGACAATGAAGAACTTTTTAAAAATGGCTTTGATTGCAAGATTTTTTTTTTTTTTTTTTTACTTTTTTTTCCTGAATTCTAAACTATTTGTTATTCAGGAATGTTCATAGTTGACCACCATTTGTCATACCACTCAGGGTCCAGTTTCAGAAGCTGTCAGGTCTGACTAACCCAAGGGAGACAGCGCCCTGCTGATAGGTGCCAGAGAGGCGTTAAGCTGACATATTTACAAAGACTGTGAATTATACATGAGTTTCTCTATGAGCCAGATGGGTTTAATGCGCCACACATTCTTCATGTATTACATTTCGGTCTCGTAATACAGCGATTGCATTTTACTGTTCTGTGAATACAAGGCCAGTAGAGGCATGAGACTGGTGTCCCCGGAGACTCATATCCTGCTGCTGAACAGAAAAGCAGCCACTATTTTTTCCACAGCGCTCACATCAGCGCATCCAATCCTGAAGGGACCAATACCTGCAAGTACAGGGGGGTTCCATTTCCATGCTCACTCAGCCCTTGTGAGAGGAAGGCAGTTGCCAGCTGAGGTCACTGACATGGGATGGGTAACCCAACTTTAAGTTACAAGTTTGGTCTCCCACAGCACCTTACAGAGACAGAAGAAGACTGTCCCACAAAGCTGAGCAGAGCATCCAAGGGGAGCTCTTCTGAGAGAACCTCTCCCCTCATGGGGCAGCACCTCAGCTACAACCTTTTATATATTTTATACTGTGTCAATACAGCCTGGGGAGTACACCTATACATCCCCCGGGTCTAACAGAGCCATACACGTTTAACATAAGCCCGTTCACTCTCGCTGTACTTCTGTAACACTGTCAACATGTTCAACATGTCAACAAGACCTCTACATTCAAACCGCCGTGTCCACCCCGGGTTTCCTGACATAGCAAAATCCTTGAGTTTCTTAATGCAGAGCTTTCATGCCCTCTCAGTGCATCCAATAATTAAGCAAGCTTTCCAAAAGGCCACGGCCCTCTCCATGAGACTGCTCTGCCTTGATGTCGTGAAACTTCAGCTTCGGCTCCAATGTTCCTGCAAAGCATACGCTAGTTTTTAACTGGCTGCATCTGATCATCACCATTTTCCGCCAGCTCTCAGATACTGATAGAACATCACCCACTTGAACGGCAAGAGCTGCTGGCAGGCTGGCAATGAATAGACTGAGTTGCTCACTGAAGAGCTGAAAAAACAAAAAAAAAAGAAATCACAGCTACTGTCTACCTGACACGGCACGCCAGATCCAACATCATTGTGCTGACTATCTTCATATAGTGCAGCATGAAAGCACATCACATCCTGCAGATCGCTGGTAGCAGCAGAGTGACGCAGTTGTTCCAAAAGGTCTGAGAAAACGTATCACAGTTTCATAGTCCTGCTTGTCTCTGGTCCATCCAGCTCCACAATAGTGACCACTGACAGGCTCAGCATTGCCTCTGCAGGCTTTAAACAGTTTAGATCAAGATGGGTCATCTTTGACTGCACATCAGAAGATGGACTGTGACCACAGCACCATTTCTCTAGGTGTAAGAGCATGGTAGACCAGTCCAGAAACATGATCATGAAAGCAGCTTTTCTGTTTTTACTAAACCATGCAGATATGACTTAAATTGGAAACCGATTTGGGGGATTATCGAACTCCAAGCTGTTCTACCCCAATGGTCTAACCCTCTGACTCATCTTAATGGCATCTAATGCAGTTCAAAAGATGACACAAGTCATTAATAAACAGAGATAATCTCAGCAATCACACTGAAAGATAGGTATGACACTAATGCAGAAGTCTCTAATACAGACAGATGTTCATCTTTTTTTTGGGGCATAAAGGACTGAAGGGAACTCATTAAGGTATCAAAAACTGGAGTTGTGTGGAAATAATGTGATTGAAGTAAGAAAGGACAATATAACCTGACTACAAAGGTACCTCTTCCAGGAGAAACTCCAATCTGAACTACAGCCTTCTGAGGAAGATGGGTGGAATCCTCACCAGGGAAAACACATTTAATATTAGATATATCAAACTGGAAGAGAGTAGATTTAGATTGGAAATTAGAAGGAGATTCTTCACTGAGGGTGGTGAGACACTGGCACAGGCTGCACAAGGGGGCTGTGGATGCTCCATCTCTGGAGGTGTTCAAGGCCAGGCTGGATGGAGCCTTGAGTAACCTGGTCTAGTGGGAGGTGTCCCTGCCCATGGCAGGGGGGTTGGAACTAGACAATCTTTAAGGTCCCTTCCAACCCAACCCATTCTATGATTCTATGATATCACAAAAATACACTGTAGGGAAAACTCTGCTCAGTGCAGAAGATTGCCTAGGTGACCTCAACAGCTTTGTCTCGAATAGCTATGAAGGGATGACAATAATGGTTAGTCCATCAGAGACTAACCATGATGAATCCACAGCAGCTTATTGCAAAGATGTAATATGACCAGTTCTTCCAGTTTGCCATGATTATGCCAGTTCTCTCTGAACACCCTTATTTCTTTGTAATGAGCTATGACTATTACAAGAAATGGCAGCCCTGGGACTAAGAACATTATTGCACATCTGTGCCAACTAAATATCCACCACTACACACGTAATGCTAAATAAAACTTGGTAGAATACATTCAAGTGACAGCATTAATCTGCTCTCTGTCTGTTCATAGTATTTTTAGTAGGTTTTGCTCATGCTACATGAACATTACAACTGTTGTAGCCTCAGAGCTTAGATGGTAAAATAAGCAGTGGAGGATGGGAAAGGAAGAAAACGTCATTTTAGCATTGTTGCTGGATTAAAGTCAGAGAGAAGGACAGCTACCAAGGAAGTAATCAGAAGCAGAGCTCACAGGAATGAAAAAACACAGCATGAGGGAAGCAGCAATGGCCACCGACCAGTATCTTTTCTGTGGCCACCTCAACTGCTCACAATACATGTTTCCATGTCTCCTTAACCCCCTTGTGACAAGATGCTTGCATTGTGCAGATGCTTGCGTCTTGTGACAAGAAGAAGCAGCCACACACAACACCCAGTTCTTCCACAAACATATCCCACGTGAACGTCACCACTGTCCGTACACACACAGACAGCCCTCTGCTCTGGGGCCAGGTTACGGTCAGCTGAGCTGAAACATCTCACACCAGATCCAGCGTCATAAGCTTGTTATTGGATTTGCTGAATTCCTGCTGGGTGAGGTATGCTTTCTACAAGGTTGTGATTCAGAAATACACCAAAGGAGGCCGTGACCAACAGCTTCTAATAAAGCTTGCTGTTATTTTTTATTTTCTTCAACTGAGATACAGGAGGCACAAGGACATGATGTGTTCGAGTCCAGGGGGTTAGTGCACAGGTACACTCGTGCTGTGGCAGTCTTTCCCTTTTGTGCTGCTTCTGTGTGCCTCAAACTTTTGAACCCCACCGACTACTGTCTGGCAAGCACAGCATTAACAAGTCATAAATGAACTCATACGGGCTTCCCGTAACTGCTCCTAAGTCACAGCGCGAATCAGCCTAATTACATCAGCAGCCTTCTCTCCACTCCGCAAAGAGCAGACCCTTCCCAGAGGGCCAGTCAACCAGGTGAAGCAAGAAGGCACATTTCTCCACATCCCCAGTCTGCTGGAGGAGGGCAAACACTCAGGTTGCTCATGAATAATGCACTGTCTTTTATGCAACTCCAGGGACCTGCTTCAAATCAGCTTGTGGTCTCTGGAATTATTTTCAGCCAGTCTTTGGTAGGCAAATCAAAAAGCTGCTTTCGAAATTCTCTGCTCACTTGAGGCTTCCACTCCTCTCTGAGATACATAATCCAGAAGAAAGGAGACATGATTTTCTGGTCACTCCAGTTTCACGCTGGTACTACTTGACTGACTGCAGTAGATGTACTCCTCATGTAGACTGCTGTGACACAGTGAGGTTCAAAGATGGCTTAACAGCATACAGGCATGTACCAGCAATTCTGAAAGGAGCCAGGAGGAGATCAAGCTGCATGTGGCACCATCAGTGCCTTCCAAGCAGATGGTTAAGTATCACAGTAAGGGCTGAAGCAGCCTTTTCTTTCCTGTTGTAGAGCTGCAATCTAAACTAATGAACAAGCAGCGCAAAAGGGAGAGGGTGAACTCATCGGGGGTGAAATTACAAAATATTCCTCCACCCTGCAAAAAAGTCTTTTTAAATGCTGGCTCTCAGGCCAGAGGTTTGACCCCAGGGAATATGATGTCAGGAAGGCAATGCAATAGCAGAAGCAAACCTTGAAATGTAATGTCGACTCCTCCTTGTAAATCACATCTAATCCACAATATTTCACATGAGAAAAAAACTTGCAGAAAAAGGAGCCAGGAGAAGAAAAACATAGCTCAACTATGCAAAGTCATGCAAACCCTAGAAATAGCCATGTTAGGAAAAGGCTAAGCTGCTCATGAGGCCAAGTCAAGCAGGTCATGAGGACAGCTTCCTTAGCTCTCCATTTCAAGCCCAGTGTTCAGAAAAGTGCCAGTGTGGGCTGTGAACCGGGTGAGAGATGGACAACCACTAGCTATAGTTTACAAGCAAAATCTTCTCAACAATTTTTAATCCAAGGACCACCAGACTTTTCTGGAGGAAAATAGGAGGAGCTGTCTTGTGTCTTGGTCCTGCATTTGTGTCATCTGAAACCATATAAACATTAAGTTAAGCCTGAAGTACTAATCTACCGCATTTTTCCCCATTGCAGACTGATTGCCTGCACTTAGACGACGGTGCATATCTGCAGACTCTTATCTCACAGACCCCAGGCTGAGTAACGCTGCTGTACTGTACCTTCAACCCTTCTTAAGATGAAGCATCACTCAGCCTCCCAGCTGGGCTCCTGTTGCTGTTTTTCAGTTGAAGCTATTCCCTTCAATTCACAAAGCAGAAATACTGCCCCAGGAAAAAAGAAAGCAGAGGATTTCTGTCACACATTCCCACTCTGGAGACTGATAATAAACAAGGGCTTCAAGCAGGATTCATTAGGACCTAAGCATCCTTCATCCTCCCCTCTCCTTCCCCTCCAGATATGAAGCCCTGGGGGTGTAGGCAAAGAATAATCTTCAGTCTTGCCTGCCACAGGAGAAAACACCGAGCAGATAAAAGCACTCCTCAGTTTGCCACCCTTCTCTGCCTGGGCCCATCAGAGCCACAGATCACTCTGAAGATGCCCACATGCAGTTTGTTACCCAGAGGTCCCTGGCTGGGGACTCCTGGGGCTGCCAGGGGTGTGCTCAGGTATTGCACGCACCAGAAGAGCTCAGCTGGTGTCTCAACAATGAAGGTGGCTACAGGATGCTTGTTAACAGCATCCTTTTACCACCAGGGGATTTTATCCCACTCAAACATGACAACAAATGGGTTTGTGCCACCTAACCATGAAGTTTGCTGCACAATGGAAACACACTGTAGTCAACTGCTGCCAAATCAGACGGCATCGGAGAGCACATCAGGCTAATACGTATCTATCTTTACGGGTCCTCGCCAAGAGGAGCTGGGCAGCACCAGCAAAACAAGGCAGGGCTGCGACACAAAGCTGAACAAAGTGAGCAAGCCCTACAGAACTCTGACCAGCACCATCCCCGTCCCAGAGCATGGGAGGAAAGCTCTGTCCTGGAGGCCCTTCCAAAACAAAAAACAAAAAAAAATCCAGATATTTAAACAGACTTTGACCTATTTTCTACACAGAGGTTGAATTCAGGCTGGGTGCCACCAGCTGTTTGTCAACAGTGTATTTCAGCAACCGACCTGGGAAGACGACAGCTCACGTTGTCTTCACGTTGGAAGTACATAGGCTATTGCCACACGCAGACACATCACAGGTCACTTCAAACAGACCTCACTGTGGTTAGCAAAACAATTACTCAAAAAAGCTCTTATCAACTATATCTTGGCTTATTGATGCTGACACAGCTATTCACCACCTCTGTCTAATAACCAAAAACTGGTAGTGGGGCTTCACTTCTCTTTGCCCTCTTGTTCCAAAGGAAGGCTAGCTTGCCATGCTTCATGCCCACAGTGACATACTCAGTCAGCTGCTGCACTTGGTGCCCAAAGCATTTTCTGTCTGACCAGAATACTGCTTGGGAACTCAGTGTGGAGTCAGCAGTGCCAGGCAGGTTGCTTTATTTCTCCACTCAAGAGTCATGATCTGTGAAGTTCATCTCCACAGGGAAAGTGCCTTGACAGTGTCTCTCTCTGGGAAGTTCAAGCTAGCTTGAAGAAAAGACAGTAAAGGGAACACACTTCTTTGCTTAACCTGTTCCACCTCCAAGGTCTATAGCTAGCACTTTTCACTTCCAAGGAGGATTCATTCACTACATCTTGTTGTTGGAGGTGTTACAGCTCCCATTGAAGTCAATGTTTTCTTCCTTGCTCGCACCCAGTATCCCTCTCAGTTCACCCTTTCTCAGTGCAATGCAAAACCATACTCCAGGTCCTGCCGCAGCCCTCTCCTCCCAGCTGCATGTGGCAGCCAGGGACACCACCACCACAGCACATCCTGGGGACAACCACAGCCCAGTCCTTCCTGCAGAAGCAGCCCACAGCCCAGCAGCAGGAAGGAGATGGGGAACACAGCCCATAGCTGGTGAGAGGGAGAGCAGGAGGAGCTGGAGCTGCAGCCACAGCTACACCCTCTTTCCTCCTTCCAACTTGTGCAAGCCCCGTCACAGCAGGACAGCCTTCTGCTTTAAACTCTGGCTCCCTCCTGCTCTGGCTCTCTCCCATCCTCCCAGCATTTATTCAGCTGGTTTCCTCAGGCCAAATCTGTCAGCATCAAGGGTGCTTTCCCACTTTGTGTATTCATCTATTTTTCTAACAAGAGAGGTGTCTCATGCTCAGGCCCCTGAGAGCAGCCCCTCCCCTCTTATCATGTCACTGAAACACATCCTCTTCTTCCAGGCAAATGTTATCTGGTGTTTTCAAGCCTGCATTTTCCAAGGCAAGAAATGCCAAAGAATGCTACAGCTTTTCACCACGAGGCTTCGCACAAAGCTGGGCACAGCTTGCCACATTGCTCTTATATTCAAGGAACCTGCAGCAAGCAGCTGGCTCCTACAAAGGGAGGCAAAGGGAAGATTTAGGTGGTTTCTACCCCTAATCCAGGACTTGAACCACTCAACACTCAACTTAAGGACACAGATCTGTTGGAGTGGGTCCAGGAGGACTACAAACATGACCAGAGGGCTGGAACACCTCTCCTACGAGGACAGGCTGAGAGAGTTGAGGTTGTTCAGCCTGGAGAGGAGAAGGCTCCAAGGAGAACTTACTGAAGCCTTCCAGTATCTGAAGGGGGCCACAAGAAAGCTGGAGAAGGACTTCCTACAAGGGCTTGTAGTGCAGAATGAGGGGTAATGGCTTCAAACTGGACAAGGGTAGATTTAAATTAGAAATTAGAAAGAAGTTCTTCACTCTGAGGGTGGCGAGACACTGGCACAGGTTGCCCAGAGAAGCTGTGGATGCTCCGTCACTGGATGTGTTCAAGACCAGGTTGGATGGGGCCTTGAGCAACCTGGTCTAGTGGGAGGTGTCCCTGCCCATGGCAGGGCACTGGAACTAGATGATCTTTAAGGTCTCTTCCAACCCAACCCATTCTCTGATTCTATAACAGGCCACACTACTCCCCCTCTCATAAGTCTCCTTTTTCAGCACTGCTTCTAAACGAAGGCAACAAGCCAAACATCAGCCATCGAATGCAAGCAAATCAGCCACACAGAAAGTGATCCTATATTCTGCGACGTGACCGAAGTTTGCTGCTGAGCAGACGGCCATGGCAGCATGGCACAGCTCTGGCCCACTGCACGTTTCCATCACGACTTCCACTCTCTTTATCCCAGTCCCGGTATTTACAGCTTGCCCGTAAAAACTGCTCTGAGATGAAACCTGACAACAAGGCATCACCCATAAAGCAAACACTACACAAAACCAAAAGCTCTTGTTTTAAAACAAACAAAAAATTACTTAGTCTGGCCACTTTTTTCAGTCTCACGGAAGCGCCGAGACAATGCAAGCAAATGAGTTTGGTTTTCCATTTCTTGTAACGCTGCGTTCGGTAAAAGACCAGTTTCTATGGGAGTTTTGAACAAAACAACAGCCAGATGGAAAGCAACATCTAACAGATGATGAAGACCAACTGCACCCATATTTTTGTGGGAAAGAGTTTGAGTTGCGTGAGCACACAGGGAGATACTGGCATGAACACAAAATGTTGAATTCTTCTAGGAAATCTGGAGGTAAATCCCAGATTACTCCATATGGGACTTTTTTCTGGATTGCATGTCTGAAAAGCAACAAGCCAGTTCAAAGTAGTTCAGTTCTACCTAAATGAACATTTGACTATAAACACCTCGTTTTGACTTAGGGCCCCAAATCTCCACCATCTTGCATTCCGTGAAGCAATTTACAGTTGCTTGAACATTCGAAAGAAGAAGAAACAAGACCCAAGGTTGACAACTCACAGCGTTTTGAAGGAATTCTTTTCCAATTCCTTGAAATAAAGCATGTTAGGCATATTGTTCCCCACATCAACCATGGCATTTTAATTAATATCCTAACTATCATCCACATCAATCCATCTCTCAGACCTATAATCACAGGTTTAGAGACCAGGCCAGTGCAGCTGCATTAAACCAGAACAGAGGCTCCTGGTGCGCAGTTCTCCAGTCAGAGCTACAGTCTAGCTTAGTCTGAAGCTAATTTTCTGACTTCTTCTCTGTGACCATATTTTACTTTTTGGTTTTTCCTCCAAGAAATTACACCCACTGTTTGCTGCGAGCAAATTGAAGCAGCACAATTACCCACACTTTTAATTTCCCAAATATTAGTTTCAGGCCCTAACAGGCTTTATAGTGCCAATCAAGCCTAGGAAGAAAAGAATAGACAGTGAGAAAAAGGCAGAAAGTAGAGACTGAAAATGTAATCTTATGACAAGAGATTATGCATTCCATGAACACCACTCAAAATCACTTTGAGAATATGATACTCTCAGTTTTTCCTGCATTAATAGTTGTAGCAACTTCACAAGCTGCAGCACAAGCCCACCCGAGGTTTGACACGCAGACGAACAATCTATACATATATTTATGCTCATTACAATCATGAGAGTATAATCCATATGATCTGCTTGGTTCCTAAGCTCTGTTCCCAGATGTAAGCACCAGATAATCCACACAGAATTTAGGCTAGTGTGCTTAGATCAGACCATTAGAAACAACTAGAAATATCTGTCATCCTTGCCTTGGTCCAGAGCTGCAGTGCAAACATCTGACACTTGTGACCAGGAAACTTTATCAGCACAGGTACTATCTGCTGGTAGGACTCTGAAAACACCAAGTCTTCTCAAACAGACAGTCAAAGGCATGTCCTGTCAGTGTCTTGGTAAAATACATATTCTTTAGGAGTTAAAAAAAAGTTTATTATGCTTTTAAGCTATTAAATTCTATGCTACCTTACAGCAGAGGCACCTCCTGTGATGGTAATTCTTTGATGCGCCTTATTCAGTGAAAGGAGACACGAGAGCAATTCCTCCCCAAAGTAAGGAAAAGCCTCAAAATCCACTCCTTGTTCATTACATTGAAGAGCTCAAGGCTAATTAATATCACACTTGTTGCATTACATTTAAGGCTCTTCAACGGAAGCTTTAATGATTTGCCCAAATCCGATGCAGTGGTTAGAGCATCGCCCCACAATTTTCTTTTGAGCGCCAAGTGAAGGAAATATTTTCAAATACCTCATCTATTTATGGACTTGGTGAAACGCACCAAGATGCAGATGCAGCCAGAAAGGGAAAGACAATCCACATGGTCCTGTACAGCACAGTTCCATCCAGCGCAAATTCCCTGTAAGCACAATTACGCTGAGATTACAGTTATTACAATTACATGACAGCTCCAGCACCCTACTTGCTTTCATCCAGCGATCTCAGATGATTCTGCCCTTGGACAATGCAGGAGGCCCTTAGGCAAGCACTCTACAGGGCAGAAAAATTGCCCAGACCTGAAATTAAGCGTCTTTTTTCCATCCGAGCACCTCGTAAGAGCAGCTGCAGATCTGAACTTGCTCACATTGGCTTAAGTTGATGCTCAAGGTTGTACTTCAAACCAACATTACAAATGTGTACGCTATTGTCTGTCTTCCAAAAAGGCAGTTGCTCCGGTCTGCCCAGAAAGGCCCTGCTTGTTTGCTAAAGAAAGGGGTTTCCCAGTGTGCAGCCATAATGTAAAGAGAAACTCCATACTTCATTAAAAACAAATAAAAAGGTCTCCTGGCTGCTGAGCCATCACGGCTCATAGCAAGCTAGCTTAATAAGATTTTTTTGTAGCATCTGTTAAATGAAGCTCCAACACTGGAAAGATGATTACTGGCATTAATAACCCACAAAAAATCCAGTGCCAGATACAATCCTCAAATGCAACACAGCCACAGATCCCTCAGTCCCAGCCATGAATTTTCCTTGGAGAAGGGGGTCCTTCCAACAGTCCTTGCAATCCCTTCATGCATTAAAAAGGGACACCAACAAGAAGAGCGTAAAGCTTCTTTTCAATGGGGAATCTGATTTCCCTGAACTCTCCTCCCTCCTCTCTTCCCACCTTGGTTTTAGACCATGTGCACAACCATGTGTTTAGCATGACCCACCAGAGTGACAGAGGTTGGTCCTCTTCCAGCCACTCAGATGTGTTTAGCATGATCACCATCCACTCAGTGTTCAGCCGCAGCAGGTTCCACAGTGAAAGAAGAGCAGACAGAGGATCCAGCTTCTGTCCCTGTCACCAGTTTCCCACAAAAACTAAGCGAGTCCCTTAATCCCCCTCTGCTCTCCCATCACCAATCAGTAGTTTTGGGAATCCTGAAAGATGAAACCAGCTTCAGGAAGGCAGGTAAGTGCAATCTAATTAAAATACACAATCTACATTACAGAGAATGAAAGCTCAGGTCAGAAATCCTGAAGCTTCTTCTCATCGTGCCACTCTGACTCAGAGTGGACAGAAGCCTCATCAAACACACACCAAGGGAATAACGCAACAATTTGGTCCCCACCTGACACACAAGGGATCATGTCTCTCTGCACACAGATGGCAGCAGGTGTGGTCTCTGCAGCTGCTGAAACATCTGTGCACATCAGGCCTTGTGAAGAATGACCTTCGCCTATGTGCACAGATCTGTAATTTCAAACAGTGACAACCACGGTTACCAAGACAATTAAATTTATATGAAGAGCTGTGAGACAGCACTATAACCAAAAGGCATAAACAAGTCTGCTAGCTCGCATCACATCTCGCAAGCAAACACATCAGCCTCCATGAGATAGAAGTGAGATGGCTCGTGAACAAAGACTTTCCTCATTTTAGGCATATGAGGCATCAGAGTAATTTTTCCTAATGGTTAGATGGTGGAGTTCAGTAAAAATTACAGCCAGAATTACATTTCAGGTCCAGGGTTCTCTCAAGCTATGCCAATAGCCATAGACCACATCCGAACGTACTTTGGCTAGTTCAGCAAAAACGTCACCCCTGCAAACCAAGCATCTCATGACATGGATTTTTAAGCAGAACTCTTCAGTACCGTGAATAATGAGTCCCACCTGTTAACCGAGGATACAAGATTCAGGACATCACCTCATGTATTTGGCTAATGCTCCATCCACAAGCTAGTCTCAGGGAGCGCTGCCTGGTGCTCTTTATCAGAGCATCTCGTACTGCTCAACCAGGAAGCATCTTCCACAACGCTAAATTGTCAAGTTCTTTCACGGCAAGCAGCAAGTCACAAGAGTTCTGCAAGCTCCGTCATGCTCATTTAGGGACAGACTTTCGTAGGCTGTAGCTAAGGTTTCTAAGCACCCCTGCTCCAAATATTTTCCATCTTTTTTTTTGTTCCTGCAGACATGCTGCAGCAACATGTTGTAGAAGCACAACCGTATCGAGCTGTGGAATTGCACAGGTCTAGCTGTATCTTCAGAATTTTTTTTTATGAACTGGTAGAAAAGCAGTTTGCAAGCAAATTCCTGCTTACACAAATTATTGTGCCTGACAAACATTCCCGGTGAGTAACCAGGGATTTTGTCTCAAGACTACTGAAGTAAGCAAAGGTTTGCAGAACACATCCCAAGACTCCCACCAATCACTTCCTAAATGGACAGAGATACCTTTGCCGAGAGGACACTGCTCTACAAGGCCAGGCTCCTCTCTCCACGGCGCAGTTACATTTTTCTTTCAGGCCACAACATGTTCTTAGTAACATCATCATAAATTTCAACTATTTCCTTTGATCCAGTAGAGCTTTATTTGCATTTACAGTGGAGCACGCAGGATCAGAAAGCAAGCTTTTAAATGCATCTTTCAGGCACGTTTCTGGAATTTATTTTAACCTGCATGAGCTTGGCTGCAACGGTTTCAGATGTTCTCTGACCTATTCTCTCTCCCCTTTCCTATCTCCTCACGGAACAGTAACGGTCACATTGTCTTTTATGGGCTAAGGAAATGAAGGAAGGGGAGGGACTTCCAGGAATTTTGAATTTGTATTTTCTACCTTAATGTTGTGGGTTTGGTTTTTTTACTTTTATTTTTATACATGTATGGAACTATGTAATGAGTATATCTAGACACCAGGAGAGAATCCTGAGTGCTCAGTCTAGTCTTCAGTTTCACATTTTTAAGCAACATCACTCCAGCACAGCAAGGATAACTACTGTAGAGTTCTCCTTCCTTGCCTATTTGGATTTTGAAAAGCTCTCTATATTAAGCCTTCTTATTAGCCATGTGAAGCCCAGCACCCCCAAGACGGTGTTTAATTCAACCATGACCCCCCTTCTGGGCATTTCCTGGCAAAAAATGGCCAGATGGAAGAGCTGAAGACTGCCAAACATTCACTGCAAGGGAGTGCCAAAACAAAGGTCTTTATTGCTGATAAAAGCCATGGAAACACCAGAATGCAAAACAAAGTTGCTACCTTTTTTTTCACTTCCATCTGCTTCACTAAAGCTGATTGCTGCTGCGACAGAATTGAAGGCACCATTTTTCACCCTGAGGTTAAACTCTAGCACCATAGCAAGTAACAAAAGTAATTTTACTCCCCATGTTAAAACATTATGTTTATTCTTCTATTACTACCAAGTTCCTCACACCACATTCTCATTTTCTGTGCTCTTCACCATGCTCATACCTAGGCCTGAAATAATTTTCTTCATTAGCCCTGGCTGGGCTAAAACAAAGGATGCTATTAAGGAGAAAAAGGGGGTAAATTATTACCTCCACAATTCCCTAAAATTCCTGGTATCTGGTGGCTCAAATCTGTGTATTAATAAGGTCTGGTGTTTATGCTACCCTGGATATAAGATCCACCATCTGGAAGCACAGCTGCAGGAGGCATCCGCAGTGCTCAAGGATAATCAGGTTTACACTTGCCAGGCGCAGGAGTCTCGTCTGACATGGGTGGTCAGTGCCGGCTGCGCGGTGCAGCCAGGCTCAGCCTTCTCTGCTCTCCACCTCCACACTTGGAGCATTACCAGCTCCTGAACAAGCACAGAAAAACTCCTTAGACCTTCTGGGGACTTCTGCTCAAAGGTCTTCCAACTCACAGTGACCCAAACAGGATTCCTCCAGGTGTCCACAACAATAAATCACCCATATTAACACATCAACCACCTTTAAGGAGAGTACAGCTGTACCGATGCATCTAGAGCTGGACCATCCTGGTATCATGGACATATCGACACCAACTGAATGCTCTGAATAAATATGCAACCAACAGTTAATGCCTGCACAGAAGCAGGAATAACCCGTACCGAATACAGGTGCCGTTACACCGGCAGAACAGCGTTCACACCAGGAGTCACACCAGCTGGACTTCTAATGGCCACGCAGCAATTATTACATTAAAGAAATCATACCCTTCGCAGCCGTAATTACACCAGTACAAAAATCTATGTGCAGACCGGTCCTTAAATCAATTTAGGGAACTGACATGAGGGATTGTCCCTGTTTAATTACATGGCCATTAAAATCAATTTGTTTAAATCAAGACTTAAGACCTGAAATCACCTTTTGTAAGGAGAGTGCTTTTGTTAGCTGACCTTGGAAATTAAGCCCCTGACTTTGACAGCTCACTCTTATGAGCTAAGAGTTAATTATACGACTAACAAACACAATGCAGTAGGGTAAACGCTTCTGCTTTGGCAGAAACAGAACAATTCACAGCAAGCCCGGGTAACGCTGTGGCAAACTGATATTAACAGTGAAGGGTGTTGTTGCATCGCACAAAAACACCAACCTTGGCCATCCGAGAAATTTAACTCCATTTTCATCCCCGGTGCTACCACTAAACGGGCAAAATCTACCGCACATACCAAGAACAGGCCAGTAAGTTGTAATATGCCCCAACACAATTTACGTCCGTCTCAAACAAAAGCAGGCAGAACAATGTGTTCAGCATCTTGCAGAGTTTTCACGCTGCCTGCATCAGGGGCTGTGCTCGACTACCCACGTCTGGAGTCGTACAGCAAATCTCTGCTGTGCGCCGCCAGGCTCAGGCATGAGAGGGCTTCAAGGGGGAAAAAAAAAATGAGAAAGAAAAGAGGCAACAGTGGGAGACTTGAAAATCTAGTGGTTTTATTTGCCCAACATACTTTCCTTTCTCTGCATGTAGCTACACATTCTCCCCTAATTCCCCTATTATTTAATAATCTTCCAAAACCTGGAAGAACAGAAGCAGGACACAAGTCCTTCCTTTACCTACACCACTGAGCGCTCAGCAACACACGTCCCTAAACCCCAGCAACAATTCAGAGTCACAGAGGGCAGGTCTGTTGAAGAGGGATCAGACAGCTCAGAACCACGTGTCGCAGTGGCCACTGCCTGTCAGAACAACGGCACAAAGCCACACGAGAAAGAAGAGTAATAATAACAGACCTGCTTTCTGCCGTTTCCCATGGTATAGGGATGCAGAAGTTTACTCCACAAGTCAAATAATTACAATACTTGCCTGGGAACAGCTCTGTATACATGATCTCAGTGGTGGTCTTCATGCCTAACACAGTTTAATACAACCATTTCAGCCACAACTGGCTGATCCTTCACATGGGCAAATGCGGGTGCATCATCATGGCAGTGCCCCAGTATCCCAAGCCTGGTCCATACTGGGCTCCCAACCCACCCTACCACTGCAACAACAGAAGTGGTGGTTGCCTTCTGACAGCAGAGAACAACTGGGAAAAATGAAAACGTGAGTTTGATTTAAAGGCCAGAAAGGAAATAGGGCAGGAGGGAGCACAGGGTGTGGGTGCTGTCTGGTCTTCTGTTTCATTTTTAAACCAGTACCTGAACAGTGTTCTTTACCGTCACTCTCGGCGCCCAGTCCCACAGTATTGCTGTAGGAGTTTTACAGGAATAACACAAATTAAAGGTCTGCAGTGCTGTGAGGAAAGGCCAATGGAAGAGCCAGGTGCCATTTCCTGTGGTATCCCACCATCGCTCAAGGTGGAAGAGGACTTGTACCTGACCGCCAGCAGGCTCTTCAGACTGATTTTCCAATATGTGCAAAAAAAAAAGGCATCACAGCCTTTGCTAGCTCTGCTGATTAAAGATAGACAGCACTTCACCCGACTTCCTCTTTTGCAATAAGATGACCATAATTCACATTTAATATGCTGCAAAGTCATCTGCCTTCCAAGTACAAGAGCGTGTTCTGCTGAAAGTCACTGCTGTTAGGTCAAATTTAAACTCAATATTGCTGGACAGATATTACTTTGCTATTAATAATAAATAATCATGATACCGTTTTCCCTTAATAGAGCATCTCATCCCAAAGGATCCTAACCACTCTACAACTTCTGGACCAAGTTCTGTGCACTGCTATAACTCTGTAACCTCTGCCTGATTTGCAGGGGTGCAGAGGAATGCAGAAATTAATTAGAGATTGCATCAGATCTGTGAATTACTTCACTGCAGCTGATGTTCCTCCCACTTCAGGGGTAAATCCAGTGATAATATTGCCAGTGCTTTCAGTAAGGAGTTCTCACCAACATATTCCGGACAGCAGGCCCACACTGCACGCCTGTGTGATGTCAGTGCGTGCTGGGAAGGTAAGGATCTGAGCAGTACTATTTATGTTCCTCTCTAAACAAAGATGCTCCCTCATGACCACAGTCAGCTCTCAAAGAAGCATCAGTCAGCAAACAAATTCAAGTGCTCCTTAAGAGGAGCAACTTCTGGAGGGCTGGGAAAGTCATAGCTTGTACAGTTTCGAGAAAGAACAGACTCCTACCATGCGCTACTACAATGTAAACATTTTTAAAAGTAAGACTCTGTAGATGTGGCTGCAAACATGTGGTGAACATCCAGCACACAGCTCAGCATTCCTATTCGTAAGATGAAAGAATAAGCAAAGCCACTGTAGATAGAATTAAGAGTAACATCTCCAGAGACACGCTTTAAAAACATCTGGTCCTTAATTCTTCCCCAAAGCAAAACATTTGCTCCCCAGAAACACCTGGGTGAACCTTGGGAATAAGTTCTCTGTGGCCAAGTTGACTTGACTCAAGCATCAACAGGCTCAGGCACACGGAAACATCTGTGCCACCCCCTTCAACTTCAAGATGAAGTGTCATCAAGGACTTCTCGGCACCACCAGCACTCCATCACTTCACCTGATGTGGCAGCTATTTAGTCATGCACGACAACCGTTTCAGGCAGCATCTGAAGAACATCATATTTAGTTGAACAAGGGAGTGGGGGATTACACTGTGGAAAGTCACGCGTCAACACGTTTGAACAAGGTAGAGGGTCACATCTTATGCTGTACCAGCAGCTCTTCTGACACTGAGCACAAACAGGCACTCTGGTAACACCTCTAGCAAAGAGGCCAGACTTACCAGTCTGGCAAGATGGGATGCGCCCTTGTTCAACCCTAGGACTGTTTTCTGCACTTCCCTAAACATTCAGCCATTGATCTTGGTTGACCACCAAGCAGCAAGTCAGTCAGGACACTAGTTTTGCATCAAGCTACAGGGAATGAGTACAAACAGCAATAAACAAAAGAGCTCCTAAAGTGAGCAGGAAAGACCAGAGGCAGGAAAGAAAGGGTCAATCAGCCCCGTTTTGTAGAAGAAAACGGGAATTTGATTTCTTTCACACAGGACTGACAGAGGCCATCAGCATATTTCACATAAAATACCACTGATTTTATTAATGCTTTTTTGGTCATCATCCAAACCAGCTTGGTTTCCAATTCTCTCTTGAACTTGATATGTTCCAGAGACTTGCCCAACGTTGGTGTAGCTCCTAAGAAAACTGCCACAGAGTCAGACCCAGCTCAGGATCCTGTTTCCAACAGAGACCAGCAGCAGAGGCTTAGAAGAAAAGTTAACAGGGCAAGTTTAAAAGCTGCATTTCTCCCATTTTCTCCTCCCAACCACTTCCAGGAAGCCCCAGTTCGGGGACTTCCTTAGCTGGGGCGTGTATTCACACATTTGTGCTTTAATAGCTGCTGATGAGTTGCCGTGCCAAAAACATGTTTCCATCAGCAACACATCTACATGGCAGATGTACCAGTGACAACAAAGACACCGAGTTTTCCTCGTGGCATGGTCCGAGTTAAACACACTGTCTGGTACACCTGCTTCACCCCACCTTCACCTCCGGAGTCCTCATCAGAAATAGGCCAGAGGGGATCTGAACACGCTGTAAATTCAGGGTGTAAACACAGCTCCAGACAGGTGACGGAAACACCGCCAACCACTTCCCCAGGCTTCTGCTTTTTAATCATGAACCCCCCCCCCAACTGAAAACCCAGCTTTGGGCAACAAGCCAACTTAAAATAAAACACAGGTACAAAAGAGTTGGTCCCTGTCTCTTCCCAGGCCAGACACACCTCCTCTCATATTGAAGCCAGACCTGGGTGTATTAACAAATAACTCATGTCTTTCTCAACCTTTTCTGCTGCAGTGCTGGGTGTGATGTTCAGCCCTCCTGAAGCCTCCATCTATGAGTAAAATGTCTGCTGTCCCTGTGCATGTCCTATCACTAGCTGATGCATGCTAGTTCTTTCGTGAAATCTCAATAGGAAAATAAAAACACAAAGAAAAACAGTTGAAAAAGACCCACATCCTTCCCTTCGCAGAGTAAGGAATGCTTTTCCAGCTTCTGCTTTCCTCAGTCTATACAACATTGCCCCTGCTTACCAGTGCCTTTCAAAACCCCCACCTGATGAATGTAACCACACTCTTCTCCACAAAAGAGAAAATTCAGTGATTAAAGCAAAATAATCACTCCAGAGCACAGCAGTGCCTAAGCCATGAAGCACAACCAGGAGAAGGAGCTTTCAGCAGGGAGTTATTCCTCTCAGCAGTTTGGGAACTGCTGCTCTAGCCCCATTTGCAACTGTATGAACATGCAAGGACTTTCACAGTTAGAGAGCCAATACCTGAATTAAAAAACAAGCAAACAACAATTTTTTTTAAAAAAACACTATCTCTGAAATAAATGGGAGAAGAGTTATAGTCCAAGAGATAGTTCTGTTAATAATAATCCTGTAAGTAATACACTAAAAAGAATTAGCACGAGGCATGGTATCACCTTGTAACCTATTTAATCCCTACTTAATGACCATTCCATGGGTTTTCAGCACATTTAATACCCCTGCAACATACAAATAACAATTGCTGGGAAATGGGAGGAAACCAAATTAACCAGATGCAAAATGGACCAGAGAATGCTACGGTACTAGTGAATAGGGAGGAAACACCTATTTTTCCCTCCAGTCTGTTGCTAGCAGATTGCATCAGCAAGTTATCAGTAACATCTCAGCTACATCAATTGTCAGCATCATTCATAAATCCAGCACATGCTTGGCAGCAGGTTTTTTTTCTTCTTCTTCAGTCACAAATATTCAGAGCGTGACCAAACCTAATACCTTAAGCCCTCTAGAAAGAAATTACAGCACTAGTGTGTCTTGATTATTTCAGAAATTTTGTTCTTGTAGCAGACGCCTCGTGTCTGCCTGAAACCTCGTGGGACTCTACCGCCTCTAAGGGCACTTCCACGAGCAACACCTGCAGGGAAGAGTGTCACAGGAAAAGTGACACAATGGTTGTCAAACTGGGGTGTGTTCAACATGAAACTCTCCTAGATAAGAATCTTGACCCTGTCTTTAATATATGTTCTGTGCAACATGTATTTCCACCGGCCTGTTCGGGCAGAAGCAGGCTTCTGGTCAAGAATATAGCATAAAAGAAACGCAAACGTTCTCAGAGACAAGCATCTTAAAGCACAGAAAACAACACTGAGCAGACAAATGCCTACCCTATACTTAAGGGTGGTTGTTTTTTTTTAGGTACCACCACAATTCCCTTAACCGCTTCATTTTAAAGGTAGAAAACACTCACTGGCCATGACAGCAGCAGCGTTTGGATGGCAGCGAACACTCATGAGCAACCCCAGGAGACTCCACAGACCTTTATGAGGCTGAAGGCGACAGCAACGAGCCCACAGAGCCACCCTGACTTGTTCACCTCAACCGTGACTCACAGCGTTCTTCCTCTCGTTTTCAGCCGCTCCCACCTGTGTTTGTAGGGACGACGAAGACTTCCCGACTCTGGAGGGTTCTCCCGCTACAACTCCTCGCCAGCCCAGTGCCTAAGGGCCAGACACGGCGGGGCGGGAGGAGGAGCGCCCCGGGGCAGGCTGGCCCAGGCGATGGGGAGATGGGGCCCGTCTGGGCCCGCTGCGAACCCGAGCAGCTCACACCAGTGCGCGCCGCTTCCTCAGCCCCCCCTTCCCCTGTGCGTGGTCCTGCTGAAGCCTGAACCCCCGTTCCCTCCGCCGACACCGTTTCCCGCCTCGCTCTCTGAGGGACCGGGGGCAGGGCCGGGCCGCCCGGGCAGGGGGGTGCCCTCAGGGCAGCAGCGACGCTCGGGCCCCCGCTCCCCTGACAGGCGGGAGGGGAGCCCCGGCCCACCGCTGCCAGGGTGATTATTTTCTCCTTTTTTTACCGTTTTACCGATGACACCTGCT
>VZZY01001904.1:458279-545760 GCA_013400335.1 Eurystomus gularis | reverse complement strand
CACCTGGGACCTCCCCGGTTAGCAAGTNGGTTAGCAAGTACCAGTGATAAATGATGGAGAGTGGCTTGGCCAGCTCTTGCGCCAGCTCCCTGAGCACCCTAGGAGGAATCCCATCCAGACTCATATACTTGTTAGGATCTAAGTGGCACAGCAGGTCACAAACTACTTCCGCCTGGATTACAGGAGGGATATTCTGCTCCCCATCCTACCATGCCTACCAACTCAGGAGCCCAGTTGCCCTCAGGATAGTCAATCTTTTTGTTAAAGACTGAGGCAAAGAAGGTGTTAAGCACCTCAGCCTTTTCCTTGTATTCCATTACTGTTCTCCCCCCTTCATCCAATAAGGAATGGAGATTTTCCCTGGCCCTTATTTTGTTATTAGTGTATTTATAAAAGCACTTTTTATTATCCTTGACAGAATTGGCCAGATTAAGTTCTAACTGAGCTTTTATGTCTCTAATTCCCTTTCTACACGACCTTACAACATCCTTAAATGCTTCTTGGTTCACCTGCCCCTTTTGCCAAAAGTTGACAGATTCTTTTTTTTTCTTCCTGAGTTCTTGTAAAAGGTCCTTGCTCAACCAGGCCGGTCTTCTACCCCGCTGGCTCATTTTTCAACACATAGGGACAGCCTGCTCCTGTGCTTTCATAATCTCATTCTTAAAGTAAGCCCAGCCTTCCCAGGCCCCTTTGCTTTAGAGGGCTGCTTCCCAAGGGACACTCCGAACCAGTGTCCTGAATAGACCAAAGTCAGCCCTCCAGAAGTCCAAGGTAGAGGTTTTGCTGATGGCCCTCCTAGCTTCACCACATATCAACAATTCTACCATGTCATGGTCGCTGTGCCCCAGACAACCTCCAGCCACCACATCTTCCACCAGCCCTTCCCTGTTTGTAAACAGTAGGCCTAGCGGGGCTCTACCCCTGGTAGGCTCGCTTGTCAGCTGCAACAGGAAGTTGTCACCCACATACTCCAGAAACCTCCTGGACTGCCCCCTTTCTGCTGTGTTATACTTCCAGCAGACACCTGGTAAGTTGAAGTCCCCCACAAGAATGAGGGCTAGTGAACGCAAGACATCTCTAAGTTGTTGAAAGAATGTCTCGTCAGTGTCTTTATCCTGGTCAGGTGGTCTGTAGCAGACTCCTATCAGGATATCAGCCTCATTGGCCTTCCCCTTTATCCTTATCCATAAACATTCCACCTTGGTACGTCTAACATTGAATTTGAGACAGTCAAAGCACTCCTTAACATACAACGCTACCCCCTCCAACTCTCTTTCCTTGTCTATCCCTTCTAAAGAGCCTGTAGCCATCCATTGCAGCACTCCAACCATGTGAAGCATCCCACCAGTTTCCATGATGGCACTTATATCATGGTTTCCCTAGTGCACAATAGCTTCTCACTCCTCCTGTCTATTTCCATGCCATTGGCATTCATGCACTTGATCCGAGGTATGGATATTGCCTCCAACACCGGTAGGTCCATCCAGGGCTTATCCGTTGCAGTCCTGGGTTTGTCTCCCTCCCCCTTCAATTCTAGTTTAAAGCCCTCTCAATGAGGGCTGCTAGCTCCTGTGAGAAGATCCTTTTCCCATGCTTAGATAGGTGTATCCCATCACCTGCCAGCAGGCTTGGCACAAAGTTCTGTCAGTGGCACCAACCCTGGAGCCAGGTATTAATCTCCAAGATTCTCCAGTTTCTTCCCCCATCATTTCATGTGCCTGGCAGGATGGAAGAGAAGATTACTTGGGCTCCTGGGTCCCAGATTAGTCTCCCCAGTGCCCTAAAATCATTCTTGACTCCCCTCAGACTTTTTGAAGTGATTTCCTCACCACCCACCTGAAAGATCAGTAATGGGTAGTAATCAGAGGGGTGTACCAGGTTAGGGATCTTCTTTGTAAAGTCTCTTACCCGGGCCCCAGGGAGACAGCATACTTCCCTATGCCTTGGGTCTGGTCGGCAGACAGGGCCCTCCATTCCTCTCAGGAGGGAGGCACCGGTGAGAACTACTCTTCTTGTTTTCTTAACAGAAGAGGTAGTCATATGAATAGGCCAACTTGCCTTGGGCTGCTCCTCCAACCCAGACAATCATTTGTCTCCTCATGAGCTTGCCCCTCTACCTCCAGAGCCTCATGCCTATTCTGTAAATGGATCTGAGGGGAAAGTGTAGGAAGGGGAGGGTGGTGCCTGCGACCACGAGCAGGGACCTGCCTCCACCTTCCCCCATCTTGTTTGTTATCGTTAGCCTGGTGGCAGGAGGGCAGAGGACTCTTTTTTCCTTCATGTGTGTCCTGGTGCACCTGCCTCGGGGATGGCAGAGCACAACTCCACCAATCATCTCCTCCTCAATCTCTGATACTTCTTCACCTCTCAATGTCATCTCGTAGCTGAGCCACCATGCAAAGCAGGTCATCTGCTTGGTCACACCTGCTGTTCATGCCATCACCTACCACTGGAGACAGGCTGCGGCATTCCCTGCAGCCAAGAGCCTGGAGAGCCGCGCTCCTCCGCGGCAGCGCGGTCTGGGCCACCGCATACTTTTCAGAAGAGGTTTGCACTTTGGCCCAGGCGGGAGCCATCTCTGCCTGTCTGCCCGCCCTTGTCCGCACCAACACCCACCGGGCCGGGCACTGTCTCAGCTGCACTCCACATGCGCCGATGAGCAAGCAGGCTCCGCTGTCCTGCTGCTCGCAATCTGGTCACAACCTTATTGATTTGGTTGATTTTTTTGGATTTGGTTTAGCCTTAGAGGATTGGAACTTTCAGTACTTTTGTTTCAGTGCTAAACATCTACATTTCAAGCCAATACTTTTTCTTAAAAAAAAAAATCTTTGAGTCAGATTTGAATGGAACTCTTCAAATGGTACATTTATTCAAACAGAATCTATTCCCCGGGTAGGCACAAGTTCTGTTCTTTAATTCTCTCAAGGTAGTTACAGCCACTAACCATCTATGAAGATATTATGTGTTCATCATTCAAGAGCACTTTGATATGGCTTTGTTTGAAGTGTCATTTTTACAGAAGACACAAGGCCATTGTGAGCTTCTGATTCAAAGAGGATGGCTTACAGTACAGTTCTGGAGAAATTAATATGACCATTTAAGAAAACTTTTCCTGTCTGCTTGAAAACAGTTTTCTTACATCTGCAAATCCTCTCAAATTACTGCTATAACACAAAGATCATACTATTGAAGTGTCACACATAGTCTAATGAGAGGCCATTAGCTATCGAGTAATTCTGGATTACCCAGCGGGAGTACAAAAGCCTAATGAATAACTAAAATTATTTAATGCTGTCCGTAATCTTTTTTTTTTTTTACATTAAGACCATCAGACAAGTTTGTTTTCCACGTGCCATTGCTTCAGCAACACCTTTATGCTACCATTTATTACGCCAGTCTTTCAACAGTTACTCCTATACTTCATACAAAGTATCTAAATAAAGGTAGAGTTAATCAAAAACCATCTGATAACTGATAAGAGGAGTTACTCCACCGTGAACTTCACACCTTCTGACAACCTGACCAAGGATGGAGGAGCCAGAGCACATGGCCTAGGTGGACACTTATATTGACAATTCAGCTGTAGTGAGTCAGATGCATGATTTATGTGGATACCTAAACAGTCCCTTTATGGGTGTAGCTGCATAGAAAGGTTTCCAGATATGCAGCTTTACAGGTCAACAACTCATTCAGTGTCATGGTCCTGAGGCACTGCCAGGTATGACTGTTCCAGCCCACTCCTGGGAGTCCCCCACTCTGCCCATGGCCCAGGACCCCATTTCGTCCCCATTTCATGCCCCAGTGATGCCACAGCAGGAGTGGTCTCCAGACACCCATAACCCTGCCATGCCCACCCATGGGCCCCACTGAGCCAGGCCCAGCCATGAGCCCACGTCCTGGTCCAGCCTTGGACCATCCCTGGGGAGGTGCCCAATGCCCAGGGCTTGGGCTGCCCTGGTCCTGTCTGGGGTGGTGGGATGAGCCCTGGCTGCCAGGCTCTGCCCTGATGGACCGTAGAGGAACCCCATGGCCACCAGCCCCCCCCGCTGCACTCTGATTTCAAGCTGTTAGTGGCAAATAGGCAGTTAAGAGCCACTTTCCAGAGTCTGAAGCCACACAGCATGAAAGCATTCAGCTCTGCAGGGAGCCTCAGTGTCAGCACAGCACCATGGGGTTTAATACGGTCTCTAAAGCCAGCAAGAAATATCTTCAGCCCCTTTAAAATCCTGTCACAGAAGTTATTCTGGCTAATTGTCCCTTTCTGACAATCTAAATTTGTTCTCAGTATTAGGTGGCATTGAAAGTCTAGGGTAGATATCTTCTAATTCAAAACCAGCTTCTCAGTCCCAGGGACTCCTGCAGCTACTCACTTTAAAAAGTAATTTATATTATCTGCCATACTAAATATGCATGTGAGCTTTCACTTGCATTTTAAAGAATGATCTACAGAGTCTGCTTCACTGATGGACTGTTTCACTCTTACAGTCTTACATTTTCATTTACCTGAGAAATGAAACCACAGCCAAGCAATCTGGGTAATCACATCATCCTGGGTGACAGCTAAATCTGTCTTAACTGCCAGTCTGTGCAGTGAGGAAAAAAGAAAGGGAGAAAAAAGCACTTCAGGCTGACATAGAGTGGTCCATGTCAGAGGTCAAGACAAGAGGAACTGATGGAGGCCCCAGGACTCTCGTCTGCACTTAGCTTCCTCTCAGATCACAGCAGAGCCTTCTAAAGAGGGGGGGATTTGGATAAAAGGCAGCTGCTGGCTCCTGCATGAGCAGGCAGATGAAAGGAGCTCAGCCTTGCAGGCGAGAGCTGGCTGGTTAGTGAGGGGTTGAGACTGGCAGCGTTCCCCATTAGAGGAGCTGGCACTACTGGTTGTTAGAAGTCCGGGAACAGACCCAAGGAAGAGTAATCATTTTTAAAAAATAACGGTGTTTAATGAACTAAATCAACTGTTCAACCTTTTTCTGTACATACGGGTCTTTACTGAAGGTTTTGTCTGGGTGGTTCAGGAGTATCAGGGGCATGTAAAAGCTCATAGGGCAGAGGAGTTCCTGGTCTTCCAGGCTGGAAACGTTGCTAGTGATGCCAGGGTTGGGCTAGGAGGGAAGAGGGCAGGGAAGAAAAAAAGTAATTTCTAGGATTGGGACAACAGCATGGAAGTAAGCAGAACAGAGAAAGAAATGGGTGGAGAGGACATACTCATCTTGCAGTGCTGGGAAGAAGTGTGCAGAGCCCAGACAGAAGCAGAAATAAAGAAAGTATCATTCAGACAAAGCAAAAGAATGTTGAGAGATGAGTGAAAGGAGCAGAAATGTCCAGAACTGGGCTTTTGTTCTTGATTCACAATAACAAGCAATCATTGTGTTGGGGTTTTTTTCCAACTGCATCCTCTGTCCAGTACTCATGTATCAAGTGCAAGTACCCAGGTGCTGGCAATGGAGGGGAGCTGCAGGGGTGGCCTTTGTGAGGAGAGGTCAGGGCTGCCCCGTGCCAAGCACAGCTGTTTCCAGCCAGCTCAATTCTTCCTTAAATCATTGTCATAAAATGGTCTGCTGTCGTCTTGGTCCCTGTTACTGTATTGCGTCTGGGGGTCAGTCATATTAAAGTCAGATTAGTGTGGTGCTTCTGGTATTTTAAAAACAACCTGGTAATTTAAAATTTAAAACAGATTGCACATTCATTTGAAATTCAAATGTTGAGGTTTCAAAAAATATTTCATGCATTATATCTGCAAAATGCTTTATATCTGTTCCACAACTAGTAACTTACAGTACACTATCCTCAGCTGATTGTCCTCCCAGCATCCAAGACATGATTACAAAATCTAGCTTAAATGACTTAAATTACCTAACATAATATCTGTACTAACATTCAGCAGTCTATTCAAATGTTTGTCATCTTATATTTGTAACAGAAAATGTGAATAAAAGGCAGGACTATTTTGTGGGAAAAAAAAAATAGGACTAAATAAAATTAAGGACTTTGGTGGAGTTTGGTGCCTAAAACAGGAAGTTTCTGTTTTCTTGCAAGCAAATGTACACAAGCTCAGTGACACAAGCCACCCCCAGGAAACAGAAGACCAAGATTCACATCTTTCTTACACAGAAAGGATTCAAAACCCCATCTATAGCCTTTCTAAAGCAACTGTTTGGCCACAGGGGTTTCTGTAGGTAGAAGAATTTCTGGTTGCTCTTCCTTGAAGATGTTTCTGGTGTTGTAACTCTGCAGGGAGAAACCAGCATTCACTGGAGCGAGGGAAGAGACAGACTTGTGGGGCAAGGAGCTCTGCAACCCAGGTCCTACTGTCCATATTGCTGAGATGCTTCACTTCAGCAAAAACACAGCAAAGTGATTCCCCAGGAATTCTGAACTCAAAGTCCCTCAGAATCCAGCCTCCCGTACCTCTGGAGGGGTGGCTTAAATGTTAGTCTATGGCATGAAGCTCACAGCCTTACAACCAAGACAATGGCAGCATTTTACAGAAATGGTACCTGGTACACAGGTCCCTCAAAAAGGAATGGCATGATCACCTGCTCTTAAAAGAGATCTTCAGTATGTGGCCCCATACCCCACAAGATTTTTTGAGTCACCTCCCTCATCACTGTGTTCAATATTTCTGACCCTATTTTGAGACACTTGCTTATATCCTCACCCAGCTGGGAGAAACTTGGACCTAAGCAGGGCTCTGGATTCCTCTCCAGGTACTGCAGAAGGTGGCAAAATCATCAGAACTAAACAGTTTAACTCAAGTCTTCAGACTGTCTTCTCCCTGGTGAGCACAAGGAGTGGAAGGTGACAATTTAACTCCATTGCCAACACGCAGTCTGCAAAATCAGAGCTCAGTAGCAGCTGTTTGGCACGTGCAAACTGTGGAGCATGAAACATCCAGAAAAGAGTAAGAAAAAGGTACTACACAGCCCCAATCCCCAACTGCAAGCTCACCTGCAAAGCAAATCTCTGAAAAGTGAGAGCAATCCTGCTTCCTCCTGATTACAAGAAAGATCTAGTTTTGAACCACGTAGAAAATGTCTTATTTTTGTCTTACACTAAGCCTGTAATGGGTAATTTCTCCCCTAAAGACAGATGAATTTCCAAATGATCTTATATTGCCTGCAGCTAGCTTTGTAAAAGCCCAGACTTGCAGTTTAAGGGTATGGAAAATGTTCTCCTGAAAGAATGTGATAGGAAATGAGGGGGAAACAAAAGGTCTTCTGAATGAAGTAAGTCTCCTCTCCCAGCCCTGCTGGCCATATTGGTGACAAGGCCTCCCCCACAAGGAAGATGCCTTACCAGCTGGCTGTGTTTTGAAACAAATGCCCTGAGTAAGAGTCCTAAATAGCATTTGGCAGTTCAAAAATGCATCTGTGCTGTTAAAGATAGATAGATAGACCTGTTTTTGGGTCACAGATGAAGCTGTATGGAAAAGCAAGTGGTTTTACATCAGTTTAATTTTTCTCATGCTAATTTCAAGCTGAGGCACAGCTTTTTGTCCATGGGTGAATCTCTTCAACAAATATCTTTGCTCTGGCCTGCTTAATAAGTCCTGGAAAGTCATACTTGGGCTGGGTTGTTCACCTGACCGGTTACCAATTTCTCCACAACATACTGCAAGAAGTCTGTTGCCCATGAGCTTAGGTACCCAGAGCATAGCTTCATCGGGACAAGACAGCAGGATGGCTGTGGAAAGAAGAGGTTTTCCCCCCAAAAGAGAAATCTGATGTTTGCTAGCACCTCAGCGCACTGGGTGACAGTCCCTCCAGTTTCTGAACATGGGTATGAATGGGAGAAGACACACTCTACAAAGCGCACAAACCTCTGCAACCAAGCATGGTGGCTGCTGCCAGGTTGGCAGCCAGAGTTACAAGGGTAGGTGACACAGAGCAAGGGAGTTGCCCACAAAAGTGACCCTACGAGAAAGAAAAGGCAAAGAAACTAAGTGCTTCATTTTAGTAGTGCTTTCTAGCAACAGTGGAAATAGTGTTGTCATTATCAAGAGCAAAATGTTAAGCATCACTGCACCCAAGACTCTGCAGGTTGCACAAGAGTTACTTGGCACAATATTCAAGCAATAAGAAATGAGGAAGGACTAAAGATAGATTATTAGGAATTAATTTTAAAACAGTACATAATTCAGTAGTGGTAAAAAAAGAATTTAATTCTAACACTTCTGCTTAAAGCCTAGTGATCTGGGGATTTCCTGAAGTGCACACTGATTTTCAAGATGTTTGGCTTTTGAAGGATATTCTAGTATGTATTGTAGCCTGCATTTTCTCTAATCCCTTTTATCCATCAACACTAGAGACATTTTGCTGCCCTTTAAATATCACTTTTTCAAAACATAGAGTGCATTTTCAAGACTTGTTCTTTGCTGCTAAATCTTCACACCTTTGCTGATGACCCACTCGCCACTTTTTTTAACTGGCTGCAAGAAGCAGCCTTACTATTTCTCCCCTAGACTCGTTACCTCAGGCTATATTCTTTCAATGGCAATGTTCAAGTTTATTCCAATACTATTAGCTAGAAGGAGGGTCCTCTGGTTAAGTAACGGACACATTGAAAACTGAGGACGTATTTTATTAACAGGGCTGGGAGCTCCCTCATGCTTTCTTCCATAACAGCCAAGGTGGGTCAGGCTAATAGTAGTATCTAAGCCCCATTAAAGGGAATAGCAATAAAACATTTCATCCCACCCCCACCATTGTAGCTGAAGGAGCCCAAGAACTACGAACTCTGTGCCATCAACATACCCATCCACCTGTAGGTCTCTGCAGCTGAAAAAAAATGTTCTTTAAGTGAACTAGTACATGAAATTTAAAGACAAAATTATTATTATCTGGACAAGAAAGACTGTATCTGGAGATCGAGGCCAGAATGCATCCAGCTTCTCTTTCTGAGGAGAAGATTAAAGAATCAGGAGGTGAGCCACACGTTGATGCTCCAGGAAGCGAAGCAACTGAGTCGAAACCCCAACAGAGTTTATCCCTGCAAGAAAGAAGGTAAAGGTAGAAAAAATCATCTCTGCAATAAACAGCAGTGAATTAATTAGTTTTAGTACTTAGTGGTGTAGACTGACCTCTGTGTAGTTGTTTATTGGATTTTGGCCCCTGTTTAAATCACAGTGGCTTTCTTATAAGATTGTTCTAACTCCTGTTTCCTGACTCTTTTGTTTTTACCAAAGAGATGTAACAAGAGTAGTGGATTTACTGTGCAGAATGGAACAGTACACTAGCTTCACTTAATGAATACCAGCATCCCTTCAGGGGAGAACTGCTGTACCAAAACGTAATGGTGAGAGCAAAGAACAGATACTTGAAATAAGCTTTCAAATATCAATGTTTCCATGGGAGCAAATTAACCATAATATATGGAAAGCTGTACCCACACCAGCCAGCATTGCTTCCTCTTCACTCCCTGGCCACATCTCACTGTCTACATTTCAACTGCCTGTGCACATGTTCACAATTCAGATGTCTGTCCTCAGTCGACTTAAAGTAAGTTCATGTGTTATCTCTGGCATGTTTTATGGACCGTTTGACAAGTAGTGCATTACCAAAACTGCAAGGTAATATACTTGAAATACAATTGTACCCACTCCCAAGATTGAGAGGGCTACAGTTGAGAAAAACAGACTGAAACTGTAGAGCTTCTGAAAGAACTTCACCCATCCACCAACAACTTGTGTTAGAGCAAACATCAGGGAGAAAAAATGCAAGTAGACTCTTTTTTGAGACATGAGGAAATGATAAGTTGATAACCCATCAGGACAAAAAGAACCGACAAGGACTGCATGTCTCTTATGCTGATACTCGGCTTGGTTAAGTCTATCCTTAGCTTTGCAGCCCATGACCTTTGGATCTGTATACAGATGCCTGTTGTTCAATACCCTTTTTGTTCTAGGAAAAATGTCTTTCCCAACTATAGTTCCCAGCTGGTTGCACAAGTTTCCTATAAAAGAATTGGGCCATTACACCAGTATGGCCTTAGGTCCCTTAGAAGGTCATAAGTTGCTGTGCTGCTGCAGGGGAGGAGTTGGAAGAGCCAGAAGGACACACTCGCATGCAGAATCTGGTCTAAACAAGACCTCAAAGGACCCCCTCACAGAGTGCTCTTCTCACTTTCATTTTAAGGGAGTGAGTTCTACCTAGCCTGAAAACAACTGAAAGGAAATACTGGGTGACTCTTTGACATTTCACTAGTTATCTCACAGGTTTGTCTCCATGAGACTGGCTTGAGTTTTTAAACCACGTATTCATGACTGTCAGCCGTTTGTGCTGATGTGGGATGTTCCACAGAGCTGTTTGTACATGTGGGAGAAATAAGAAGATTAACAAGAGCCACCCAAAAATTTTACTCAGGAGGTTCATACGAGTGTGATGAGCTGTTAGCATTTAGATTACCAACTTGTCAGATTAATAAAGGATAGGTGGATAAATAGATAATAATGTCGCATCATTATTACGCTATTTTGCCACTTTAGAAGCAAAGTCAGACGCTCAATAAAGCAGTATAAAAGCCTCAGAGACAGAAGATGACTGTCAAGAAAAAAAGGCATTTGGGGGAAATACAAATAGAAACAGCCCAAATAATGAGGCCAATATGATCAAAGCATAAAGGACAATGGCTGTTTCCCACCAACATGGATATGTAGGGATGGTGGTTTCTAAGGGAGATAAGAACTTCACATCCTAATCTTTAGCATACAATGAAGCAGAAACAAAAAACCAGAATTAGTGTTGCCATCTACAGCACTGGTAAAGTTCAAAACCTTAATGGTGAAAGGAAACCTCTACAAAATGCCAAGAACTACCGATTCAAATATGCTGGCAAAAAATGAATGTGGAATTGTAGAGTCAGAATCTTCTTACTGGCAAATATAGCCACAGCTTTTATTTACAGGAACTCTGTGAATGTAATGAATTGTTGTCCTAACAAAGATGTTTTCTCTATGGTGCCAAAGACAGAATTGCAGTCCAAGGAGAGGTCCAAAAATTTCTCAAAATGGATGTATAAAGTTATGTCTTGCATTTTCCACCTTATTTTGCCAACACTTTTATTTGTCAGTGGCTTGCTACTTCTACTCACCTCTTTTACAGACAGGACAGTTTAACAAACAGTTACTGCAGCCACTGGTTTATAAAGCATTGGAAAAACGAGTTGAAGGTAAGCACAGTGTAATTTTATGCATTCAGGCATGGCAGCGCTTGTTGATATAAAGCCAATGAAATTATTACTGAAAGAAATCCCTAGAATATTTTTCAGAGAAGCCATTATTTTGCCTGACCTCTGAAAACTCCACTGATCAAAAACTTGTATGTCTTATAGAGGAAAAATTAAGCAATTACAGTAATTAACCAAGGAACAGTAATGGAATCTCCATTAAAGGGGATAATGTATTCCCTTCTAAAAGACACATCCCAATCTGGTTTATTAACAGACATGTGAGATTGGCAGGAGATCTCACCTAGGGAAGCAGTTTTCTTTGTCTTTCACAGAAGGTTTTATTAACTCTGCTTAAATCAAAAGCTGTCCAAAACCAGTAAGTTCTTGAAGTGCTAGGGCCTAAGCAATAGGCCCTGAATTGAAGTTGACATATGGATGAATCTCACAAGCAGGTAAAAGGATTAAGGCTGGCCAGATGCCTCCTACTATGGTCAAGGGCAAGACTGGGTTGGCCTCTGTGTTTGCCATCAAGAAGAACTTCTAGCTCCGCTGCTGGCTGCAACACAGTAGGCATTGAGCAGTGGGGACACATGCTATACCAGACCTTGATATGAGGGATGGCCCCCTCTGAGAGCCATCCAGGAAGGGAGGCCAGGCCATGCCCTAGGAGTAGTGTGAAGGTTGTGGTCCATCCATATGTCAGGGGACCAAGCGAAGTGCTAGGGCCTGAGCAATAGGCCCTGAATTAAAGTTGACATATGGATGAATCTCACAAGCAGACAGTATGACTGAAACCAGCAGAGGATTTTTCTCTGCTGGGAAATTAGNNTGTCCCACTTTTGAAGTTATTTTTGAGGATTGCCCATGCAACCTGAATTGTTTATCCAACAGTACACAAGCTGGCCCTGCTTGTAGCAAACTTGGGAGAAGCCTACCTGCGGGTGGACGCACCACACAGGGTTTTGCCCCGAGGCCCCCCCAACTGCTCGCTGCAACCAGCATTCCCCAGCAACGGCGGGACAGAATGAGTCTATTGGATGGCACAAGGGTAATACTGGTAATGGATTTGATTGCTTATTCTTTTGGTGTCTGTCGTAGTTTGGCCATGTACCTTTGTGGAATGTATCACGTTCTGCTGGTGCACCTCTCTGGTATTTGCTGGGGTGGTTTGTGCATGGCTATGGTGATATTTGGGGTGTGGTTGGTCTCCCCCTCGATTGTTGAGGTGATCGCCTGGTTTCTTTTCCCTTCTGTTATTGAGTTTGTAGCTAAATTCGTTTTTCCTTTTGTTATATCACTCACAGTGAGTGGGTTTCTCTCTTCTATTGCCAGTCATGTAGTGTCATTTCTGCGCCCCGTGGGGATAGATAATAAAATCTATATCTGCTTATGCATCTGCCTCCTGGTAGCGGTGGCATTTTTTGTTCTGGGCTGGGTAATTGGCAAAACAGTTCTTCACTTCCTTTTTGTGATGTTGGTTGAAGTAAAAAACTATGTCTCTACCTAGTCATGTCAGATTGAATCTAAGTACTCACACCATTGTCATCACTAAGGCACCTGTATTCATCGTTTTTTTCATTGCTTTCCCAGCCAATGTAACTCCTCTTTTGACAAATAGTGTTAATAAAAATCTGAATTGCTCAACAAGTGCTTCACAGATTGTCTTTTGTATAGATTTACCTTTTCCCAGCTAATTAAAATAGCGTTCTGCAAAGAAATTACATTTCTTGCAACAATCATCTATTGATTTGATTTTTTAAAACTTACAGTAAAACTCAAGTGTTTCAAATGGAACAAGTCCAAAACCTATATTTTCTTCAGGAACTAGAAAGCTATAAATGCTACTTGAGATGGTAAATGGAACTGGAAAGAACATTTTTATAGTGTGAAGGCAGCTGTCCTGAGGACAAAGGTTGGTAACCACAATCCTTTCCATCTCTAGTAGTTGCATAACAAAAGATTATGAAAGAGCGTAGAAAAAACCAAACCTAATAGTGCTGCCAGAAAAAAAAAAAGCCTAAAATTGCAGAAAGTCAGAGTGAATAGTTACTAATTAGTCCTTTACACAGCCAGAGATAGATATCTGTGTTTCAGAGAAACATATTTCAGCTTCTTTTATTATTATTATAATTAGAGTGAGTAACTAAGCATTCACGGACAGAGTGTGTTTGTAGGCAATAGAATAAATACATGCAGTGAACTCCAGAGAGCTGACAGCAAAGGACGAATAGTAAGCAGGCTGCTGGAAATGTCACATATTTCACCCTGGAAGAGTGTTTGGCATGGCACCTTGCTGCCGGCTGGTGACCAGCTTTCTCATTAGAAGATCTCTTTTGTTTAGGCACAACAGCAGAAATAAAGATAAGATATTGTGCTTTCAGTTCTGTGTTTGTATTCACATTTCTTCCCACTCCTAATGATCTTAAAGGGACATTTTTTTTTGGCACAAGTGGGATTTCGATGTACACATCTATGCTCTCACTTAGCAATCACTCCAGCTTTGATGCCTGAAGTAATTCTTGAGTCACTGCTCAAGAAAACTACATTTAATCATAGAATCATAGAATATCAGGTTGGAAAGGACCTCGAGGATCATCTGGTCCAACCTTTCTTGGGAAAAGCACAGTCTAAATACCTCACAAGATGTTGCAACCCAAACCCAAAGAGTCAACAAATCCCAACCAGTACCTATTCCTCTGCTTCTTACCTGTGTGTTACCAGTGGGATCTTCTCCCGGTTGGTGCCACAAGGGTAAAATCAAGCTTCTGGACCTTCCCAAACACTTGCATAATGGGAGACAGGGAAATGTTTCCTGCTGAGAGAGGTGGCTGCTTTTCCTGTGGACAGATTTGTTGGTGTAGAAGGACCTCCCTAATACAGCGAGAGTGTCTCTATATTAAGTCCACTCTTTCTTGCATACACACAAAGCCAAGCTCAGAGTAAAGCCCAGAGAAACAATAATGCACAGTATCTTAATTCTTTACAATCTTTCTACTTGCTGGATTGAATCTTCCAGACAAGTGACTTACTTGGGATGATCTCGTAGTGTCCTCTAGATCATGGGGAACTCACATCACTAGTAGCTCTCTATGCAGTAGCTGTCCGGCTGTACTTACATGTGGAATGATACAGGCTATAGATGCACATCCAGTCATTTTGCTTAATTATATTCCGGTTGTTAGCTGGTCTTAGGTGGTACCTCAGCACATAAAACCAGAATTCCTTGCCTACAACAGCTGGTCCGCATACAGAAAAGGTTATAGCACTCTTCTATCCACAATGGTAGGGGAAAAAAAGAGCATGATGAGCTATAAGTATCCTGTCTAAGAAAGGACAGCCCTTCCCAGACAGAATTTCTTCCCCAACTTGTCATCTACTGTGCATGACTGTATCATTCCAAGTGTCCCATGCATTAGCTGTCCACTATATTTGCCCTCCCGAACTTAGAGCTTTTAAGGTTCTAGTAGAAGTCCATCATTAATTCTATGCTCTTTTAAATTGCTTGAAGCAGTTTTGCACTTTTTTAAAGCTGAGGTGCCTGAGTTTACTGGAGGACCAGAGGAAGAATCCTCAGACTGGCTTTCCTGAGACTGATGGAAACGGGAACACAAACAACCTTCTCTCACCTGCAGCTGCAGCACAGGCTCACTCCACCACTCATTTTCACCTCCTCCAGACAAATTAATACGTGTCAGTACTACCAGATTCTGGATTCTGCCACAGAGGCTGACCTCTGAAGTCTCTCTCTATGTAAGCCGAGGTCTCAGTGATTTTGCTTCACTGGCAGATTTAGGACCCCTGCTTCTTTCCCTGTCTAATGTGATGACAGGCCTGTTAGGTAAGAAGTAAGGTGGTTCAGCAGGCCAGGAAGGAAGGGAGGAAGGGTGGATAGACAAATACCAGCTTAGGAAGGTTGTCTTAATTTTTAAGAAAAAGTCCGAAACAGTGGCATTCACAAGTGGAGAATAAGCACTGTAATTGAAGTTCAGATCTGCTGCAGAGTCAGGGCAGTGCTGGCAGTAGCCTGACAGCAGCTGTGGATAAACTCATTAACTTACTTGGCTCACTGAGCTAAACAAGTCCAGGAGGACCTAGAAAAAACTTCAATTTTCTTCATGTGGAAGAAACCATGAGCCATGAAAAGAACCTGAAGGTGACAAAGGAGGGTTTGTAGCAACAGGATAGGAGCCATTACCCTGCATCCAGCAGTCTTATAAGCAAGAATGATCCAGGGAAGTGCTTACTGAAAGAGCAGCAAGAGCTACATGCTGCAGCAGTAAAGCAGCCAGGAGAGAGTAAAACTACTTTTCAGTGGTGAGCTAATAACTTTTAAATGTCTTTAGTTCCCCTGAACCATCAAGAGCTTTCACAAAAACACTTCAGCACTATAACCACTGTAAAGAGATGTGATAAAGAACTTGGCAAGGACAGCACATTGCAAAACAGAAGAAAGTGGAAAAATAAGTCTGTCTGTTGGCATGTGTTGGAATTCTACCAGAAGTTATGCTTGAGATAGACTTCTTAATAAAGAGATAACTTTGTTTTAAAATATGGAGAGTTCTGATGTTTTAAGTATATAAACTTCATTGACCTTGTCATAACAGGACAATGAAATTGAGAGAAGCAGAAAAAGGAGCTAGTTCATTTATGATGTCCCCTCTATCCTTCCATGACAGTTGTCATCCCAGCCAACTCATTAACTTCTCTGCTTCTCCCTGAACTTCTCGAAACATCTTTGACAACTTCACCTTTCATCACAGAGCTCTCTGTCGCTTGGATTGCTCAAGCAGATCAAAATGGCTTGAGGGATGTTTTGTCCTTTTCTTTCACCTTGCCAGCAGAACAAGCAGGAATGCAAAGTCTGAATGAACTCCAGTGTCATACCTTCAAAATAACATGGGTCACCTGAGAGCTGTGAAACACCTCTGTCACTGTTTCAGTCTTGTTGCAGTGGTGTTCAGTTTTGTATCTACTTATTTCTGTGCCTGTACAATCCCCTTACCTCCAACTGCACAACAAAGGCTTTGAGGAGAACAGAAACTCTTTTTATGACACAGAATGCCACAAAGAGCCAGAGAATTTGGCAGACTTTTGCAGAGATATGCTCTCAGTGCCCTGCACTGTTTGGACCTGCGGCAGCAAAATATGCCATAGGAAATTATTCTTTCACAGAGTTTTCTTTTGGAATGAGGTCTTCAGAGGACCATAGTGGCACCTGTAGCTCATGTACCAGGTTTCTAAGCAGAAGCGCAAGGCTGTTGCTTCTATGAAACATTGTTCCACCTCTGCCAGTTATGAGTCAGTCCTTTTCTAAGCAGTCAGTTGTCGTGGATTAACTCCAGTGGGCACCTCAGCCCCACACAGCCACTTGCTTGGTTGGCCCCAGTGGGATGGGGGAGGGAACTGGAAGGGTAAAAGTGCGAAAATTTGTGGGTAAAGACAATTCAATCGGTAAAGCAAAAGTTGGACACGCAAGCAAAGCAAAACAAGGAATTCATTCACCACTTCCCATCAGGTGCTCAGCCATCTCCAGGAAAGCCAGGCTCCATCACATCTAATGGCTACTTGGGAACACAAATGCCATCACTCCAAACATCCCCCCCTTCCTCCTCCTTTCCTTGAGCTTCCTGTCACTGAGCATGACATCCTACAGACCCCTTTGATCAGTTGGCATCAGCTGTCCCAGCTGTGTCCCCTTCCAACTTCTTGTGCACCCCTGGTCTGCTCACTGGTGGGGTGAGGAGCAGAAAAGGCCTTGACTGTGTAAGCACCACTCAGCAGTAACTAAAGCATCAGTCTGTTATCAACGCTGTTTTGGTCACCAATCCAAACTATAGCCCCATATGAGCTACTACAAAGACAATAATTCTAACCCAGCCAAAGTCAGTACATCAGTGTAAAGAAATTATATTTGCTTTGACTATAAGAAGTATGATCAATTAAAAAAAAAATGGAGTACTTAGTAAATACTATCAATAAAGATGAAATGAGAAAATAAGAGTAGCACCAGATGGGTCTTTGGTCGTAAAATAGCTAAGCCGCCTTCAGGTAAGAGAAAATGTGAGAAAATGGGCCATCAAGTTTAGCTCCCTCTTTGCTTTTGAAGGTGGGACTGCAAATTCTAAGTTATCTATGGACTTTTCACAGGTATTTTTAATATATACTGTACTACTATATTGTATTAGTTATCAAATACAGCGGTAAAGTATCTTAAAATAGACCTAGAAAGGAGGAGAAATAAGATTGACTTCATATATAGAACTACGAAGGTTTCTATTTTTGTCTTAACCGTTCTTTTATAGATAAATATATATGTCATGAATGAATGGTTCCTCAAGAACGCATTACACAGGAGAGAGCCAATACCTTTCATGTTTATATGGACAATGTTTGCTCACTTCTTTTGTTCTAACTTTTGCCTCTGCTCCGCAGAAACAACAATTAACTGAAGTGAACTTGCAGGAAACCTCACTAAGAGAAGGTGGAGAAGCAGGATGCATAGTCCCGGTTTGGCTCCCACTACTCTGTCTCACTTTCAGCTGGGACATTGAGGAAAGTCAAGGGCCTTATACTTCCTTATTTGCCAAGTGGAAGAAGCTGAAAATTCTCAGACAGGATGCTCAAATGCTCATACAGGAGAGGATTAAATAATACCATCTTTTTCCCGTGACCCTTAAGAGACTTGACGTTAATACAGTTCAGGCAATCTAGCAGGATCATCACTGGAACAAAGTGTGTTTTTGCAGATTTGGGTTAAGATACATTGGCAGAAGTCCACAGCATGAAACTGGCCTAGCAGATATTCCTACAGCTATCTGGAGTCTTATCACATTACACTGGAGCCATATTCCTTTTCAAACCTGCAATTTGTAGGAAATTATATCTATTACATCCTTTTGGGAGTTATGTAACAGGTATTAGTTACTCGCTAAAGCAGAATTATTCAAAAGAAACAGGTCCATTTCGTGTTTTGACACTGCTTCCAGACTTCAAAGAAAGATTGATCTTTATTGCATAATCCATCCCTCCAGAAAAATCTCCTCGCTCCCTCCTTTGTAGCAACAAGGCAGGGAAAAATGAAGTAACACCATCTCTCAACTAATGTGAAAGAAGATAGCAAAACAATAAGCCTGGATACATAAAAATATTTGAAATCCATTCCTTTAGCTCTAAAAAGCTCTAATTTAAAAATTAAATCCTAACTAGCTTCCTAAGTCTTGTTGTTACTGACTTTTCTAAGGAAAAGATAACACAAGAATATACTTTGGTGATAACATCCTTTTAAATGCATTCACAAATAAACAGAACTTCCCCATTTGTGCTCCTACAGAAGAGATGTCTTAGACACACACAGAGAAACCCCCGTGTTCACATAAATCACTTCCAGGGTATGAGACAATTATAGGGAGGGAAATGTTTTATTCCTGCTTATTACATAAGAAAATAACTCAACATGCAGATGGGGGACTCTGGCATTTGGGATCATTTTAGTTGGGTATGCAAAATTAGCACTCAAGTTCAGCGTTCAAGTCTTTAAGAAAAAGAGATCCACAGTCTTTTTTCTCCTTTTGGCAGCTGTTGTTCAGATGCTTCAGGGACTGCTCTGAGGTAAAAGCTTTTCAGTTATGAAAGGGTTTATCACAATATAGGATGAGTTACAGCAATATAGTTTAAACTCACAAAGGAGCAAGCTGCTACATGAGACCCAGTCGTTTGGCCAGCCAGAGAGGATATAATTTTGGGTCTTGCAGAGCTGGTGAGAAACAAGGAAGCACATTCAGAGAAAATATCAGGAGCTTTTAGTCCACTCAGAAAAACAACCCAAGCATCGGCAGGAAGAAATAGGGAAAAATTACTTCTTCCATTTTAAAAAAGTAGTGAAACTTCATAAAACTAAATTTGAAGCTGAAAAAAAAAATGGAAAACATACTAAATCATCACCTTTTTTGAGAAAGATTTTTCCAGTGCTAGAACTGTCCTGTCCTAAAGCCAAATCATTCTGTAAACATCTGTTAGCTTCAATGGCCTTTGTATGGGAATGCTTCTGAAGCCAAGGGGTCTTTGACCACTTCAGAAGCCCGGAGGAAATGACAGGTAGAGCCTGAGATCTAAATCTGAAACCCAGATACAGACACATTTCATAAAAATGGCTTACAAAGCCTAAGAAATCTCAGAACCCTGAAAAACTTCTAAAATGTGTTTGTCCTCCTGTGGACATCCATAGAATCATATCATGTTTTGGGTTGGAAGAGACCTCTAAGTGTCACCTAGTCCAACCACCCTTCATTCAGCTGTGGTTTGAATGGAAGACTTCATGCTTTTCCAATGAGGAACGCACCACAACCAAAGCTGCAGACAAATGCTGCAAGCTGTGGGGAAAGCTCTTCAGAGAATATCAGGTAATAACAGCAGCTACATTTTGGGAATGTTTTTTTTTAATCAGCTCTATTCTGCCTATTTCTGCCTGAAGTAACTGCAATTGACTCCATGAGGGCTTCAGGAGAATCCACAGCAAATCTAGGCTAGGAAAATAAGAAAATCAACTTAAGTACATTATCAAAGATGAAAAAACATTCTAGCATGCCTCATGGCTCTCATAAGGCATGTCTTGGCTCATCTCAGAACCACCAGGATGCACAAGAAGGCCTCTGTGGTCAAGGTCCTAAAGACATTGACAAGTCTTTAGATGTAGACAAGCATAGCAGTAGACAAGAGCTAAAAACAAGCAGCTTGCCCATGAAACTGGTGGGTGGGCAGAGTGTGCTGTTTCCTTTCTCAGGATGAGAGAAAAACATTGTCAGTCCACTGACCATGAAGAGGAGCAAGGGATGTCAGGCTCCAGTTCTATGATCCTAAACATCTAGTCACTAGAGCCCCTGCAGCCACTTTTTTTTAGCAGGACTTGTGTCCTGGGAGTCTCTCTGAAGCTGTCATTTTGACAGACAGCCGTGCCTGCAGTGGCCTTGCCACTCTGTTTAGCTGGCGCACAACCCCGTGTAATTCCTTTCTGTTCCCTGCGACTACTTTCAAAGACTCTTATCCCCCAGCTGCCTTAATCTCGTACTTCAGATGTTATTTCTCAGACAGACTAATTAACTCTTTTCTTCTTTCCCCTCAAACCAATCCATCCACTTCCTAATACAAAGTTGATTTTACCTTTTAGGAAACAGTTCCGTTTTTTTAGACCCTCTGCCATTTACGTGCTCAGAGAATAATTATGAGGTTGGTAAATCCAAAAAAGCTACTTTCCAAAGAAAGAGGGCAACACCATAGTCAGGAACACAAACTTTAAAGGAAAAAAAAGCTGCTAAGCAAGTCTGTGTAAAACAATAACTTTGTTTTAATTAGATTGTGAGACTGCCCTATAAGCTGTAGCACAAGAGGCTGGCAGAGGCAGCAACAAAGTTTGTAATCTTTCTTCTAGTATTAGAACCTTAAGTCTCAATTATTCCTATCCTTGCACTGTCTCATACATAGTGATGGTTCATGTATGAATTATTCTGTGTTTATATTACCTGAAACAGAAGGGTGGGCATTGCAGTTATAACATTTACTAAAACATTTTTTTTACAATCCTAATCCTGATCCCAGTTTCCAGGTCAATTAGCCTGGTGGCACTGGATGGAATGAAGGGAAGTGATGGGATTCAGCTCAGTGCTCTTGAGGTAGTTGCTTGGTCATAACTGGGCAAGATGACTTCCCTCTTATTTTCCTTCTCCCTCACAAGAGGGGAATGCTTGGATATGAGGTGGCTGAAACAAGAGATAAAACTCAATCACACATTTTTCCTTTGTCTTCTTGTAGTTGTGCAGGTGCCTTTATTCCCCTCACGGCCAGGCTGCAACTTTCAGTTTAGACCAAAAACGAGGAGAAAAATCCTGCTTCATATACAAGTGGCCCACAAGTTGTTGAATTGAAATAAGAAGAATAATATACAATGTGAAGTATCCCTTGGCATTATTCAAATAGTCTGCTGCTTCAGCTCTCCATTCGTTTTAAAAGCCCATCGCACTCCCAGGAAATCTGTTGTTGGATTAAGATGAGTATTTTGCAGATTATTTTTTGTCTAATGACATTCTACAGTTGAGATGGTCTTTGGGAAATTCCTACCCTACAATTACTGCATTACCACTCACTTTTAGTTTGATAAAAAAGGTTGAGGTATAATGGTTATTTTCATTCATTCTCTTTTGAGTCCATTAGGAGAAAAAAAAATATCTGAATCAGAATATTTTAACACTATGTAAAAATTTGCAGGAAACAGTCATCCAGGGGAAGAATACCTCCAGAGTCCCCAGCAGTGACTGGCTTTTATTTTGTTGACTAATCATAGGTTACTTTATTGGGTTTGTGTGACAACATTTTGGTAGTGAGGATACTACAGGGGTGACTTCTGTGAGAAGCTGCTAGGGGCTTCCCCTGTGCCCAACAGAGCCATTGCCAGCTGGCTTCTTGCTATCACTGGCCAAGACCAAGTCCATCAGCAATGGTAGTAGCAACTCTGGGATAACAGATAAGGGGAAAAACAGCAGCTGGAGAGAGGAGAGAGAACATGTGAAACAACTCTGCAGACACCAAGGTCAACGAAGAAGGACTGGGAGGAGGTGCTCCAGGCTCATAGCAGGGATTCTCCTGCAGCCCATGGTGAAGACCATGTTGAGGCAGGTTGTGCCCATGGTGAAGACTATGACGAGGCAGCTTGTACCCCTACAGACTATGGAGGTTAGTGATGGAGCAGATGTTCACCTGCAGCCCATGGAGGACCCCACATCAGAGCAGGTGGATGCCCAAAGGAGGCTGTGACCCCGTGGGAAGCCTGCACTAGAGCAGGCTACTGGCAGGACCTGTAGAGAGAGAAGCCCAAGCTGGAGCAGGTTTGCTGGCAGGAATTGTGACCACGAGAGACCCACACTGGATCAGTCTGTTCCTGAAGAACCCTGCAGAAGGGGCCCACACTGTAGGAGTTTGTGAAGAGCAGCACACCTGTAGAAGGACTCACATTGGAGAAGATCATGGACAACTGTCTCCCATGGGAGTGTGAGAAGTCCTCCCCTTGAGGAGGAAGAAGCAGCAGAGACAACGTGTGATGAACTGACCACAATCTCCGTTCCCTGTCCCCCTGCACTACTTGCAGGGCAGGAGGTAAAGAAAATTGGGACTTAAGCCCAAGATGAAGTGAGGGGTGGGGGGATGATGTTTTTTAAGATTTGGTTTTATTTCCCATTATCCTACTCTGATTTGATTGGTAATAAATTAATTAACCCAAGTTAAGTTTGGGTTGCCCATGACAGTCATTTCTGAGTGATCTCTCCCTCTTCTTATCTCAACCCATGACCCTTTCATTGTATTTTCTCTCCCCTGCCCATCTGAGGAGGGGAGTCACAAAGCAGCTTTGTTGGGCACCTGCCATCCAGCCAGGGCCAACCCACCACATTTATATAATGGTGTATGCAAAATGAAGATCAGCCCAATACCATTCATATAACTGGCAGTTACTCAGACTCTTTAAAGTTCTCCCTGTCTTTCATCTTGCCTAGAAGAAAAAAAAAGTACTGTCAGACGACATCTGGAACATGTGTCTTCCTTCCAAACATCTTGCCCACTGCACAAAGATTCATCATGCTTATTAATACATTTGCAAATCAACCTCTTAGCCCAGAGTCTTTGTATCACGCCACCCCTCGCTGCTCCTCCTTGTGCAAAAGACACAAAAAGTCAAGGTGTTGGTAACTTCTAATAGCCCTGAAATCCCTGCTCTGCAGACAGAGAAGTCAGCAAAACAGTCTGCAGCAGGGGAACTCAAATGAGTTTTAAGGGGACCCACTAAAAAAAAATCTGAGTAAACAGAAACTTGCACTGTACCAGCACTAGCAAGCAGAGACACCTGTTTGAAAATAATTCTTAACCAACTAGATGATGGGGCTACAAAAACGATATCCAGACATCACAGATGTTAGTATTAAACAGGAATTTCTGCTCAAACCAAGTTAAACATTAAACATACTCTTGAAAACTTCAGAACTGCTCTAGTAACCATAATTAAACACTTTTACCTATTGCTAAACTTATCCCAAAGAGGTTCTCCCATCCCAGTCAGGAATTATTCTATCATTTCTCTTTTACATTTTATTTACACAGTTTATCATCCTGATGGTTGAATGGATGTCTGAAATGACAGCTCATCCTTTAACTTGTGGGAATTTAAAAGTGAACATTGACAGGCAGGAATTTAAGGTGATTCTTATTATTCCCTTGCATTTTACCTTCTCCAAAGCTTGTAATTCATAGCTACCTATATGAAATATTTTGGAGGTAGCAAAAATACCCAAATAACCAAAGCTCTGGATGATTAGAGATGCAGTAACCATGACCAACACAGAACTAAATAAGGTTAATCATGGTTGATTCATGTAAAGTTAAACAATTCCAGGAAATTAAGTGATGAATTAAATGTGTCATGTCACTGCTATGTCTGGATAAATTAATCTTAAAATAAATTATTCCATGAACTTAATTCTTCTTTCTGTTTTTTTAATCAATTAATTTTTCCATCAGTGTTTCTTAGTTGAAGTCCAGGCTGTTCATTTGTACTGTGATTTCTGAGTCAATCCTTGTGTTAAATTTCCTGTGGTTCTGATTTTCTGATCTTGACCTGGTCTCATGAAAGCTTCTAGCATGAACCTCCACATTACTTGTATGACAAACTTCTTTAGGACCGTATTAATTTACCCCTTAAGAAGAACACAGTTATCACTGTTCACTAGCTTCCTTGGGAAAGAGATGTGAACATTTCCTAACTTTCCATTAAACTTAATTCAGAATTTTGAGATAGAACAGGTTAACATGATCCACCAGTCTGACAGGATCATAAAAATCTCATCTTGTGATTTCTGCATCAAGATGAATGACGTACTAATTCCTCACTATTAACAACTCTGTTTCAGCAAGTTCTTGCCACAACTGTTCTCACATCCTCTCTATTATGTTAATACAATAATGGTACCAGACATGAAAAGTAATGTTTCCACATGTCTGGTGAAAAGTTTACTCCATCGGTAGTATCTACACACTACCTTTACTTGTGTTTTCTTGTTTTATTCTAGCTCCAAAATGAAACGTGCACACTGTATGAAGAAGGGGCAGAGATTAAAGACACTTGGCAAAAATAAATGACATGATGAGTGAATACTGCTTTCAGTTTTGGGCCCCTCACTCCAAGAAGGACATTGAGGTGCTGGAGGATGTCCAAAGAAGGGCAATGAAGCTGGTGAAGGGTCAAGAGCACAAGCCTTGTGAGGAGCAGCTGAAGGACCTGGGGTTGTTTAGCCTGGAGAAAAGGAAGCTCAGGGGAGACATTCTCGCTCTCTACTACTACCTGAAAGAGATTGTAGTGAGGTGAGAGTCAGTCTGTTCTCCCAAGTAACAAGTGATGGCACAAAAGGCAATAGCCTCAAGATGCACCAGTGGAGGTTTAGATTGGAGAGTAGGAAAAATTTATTTTCCAAAAGGGTTGCCCAGGATGCCCAGGGCAGTGGTGGAGTCTCCATCCTTGGAGGGGTTTAAAAGACTTGTAGATGTGGTGCTGAGGGGTATGGTTTAGTGGTGGCCTGGCAGTGCTGGGTTAATGGTTGTACTCAATGATCTTAAAGTTCTCTTCCAACCAAAACAATTCTATGATTAAGCTCTTCAATTTGTTAAGTACAAAACATGGAGACAATGATCCAGCCAACCAATTTACTCAGGGTACCTCTACCCCTTACATTGGGCCACAGTGCAGAGATCTTTGAAGAAACCCTAAATAAGTTGGCACCAAGGCTGTGGGAAGCATAACAGGCACTGACTGCTGTCAGAATCTGGCTATTACACTTAGCCCAAACACAAGACCATATTTAGGTAGCTAGATTACCTGGGAGCCTCAGGTCAGTCCTTGTGCCATATTTTCCTTTGTTCAGCTGGGACATTGTGTCTAGTTGCAGGATCTCTGGTGCTGTCCTCTTACCCCCAGAGTCATCAAGTATGCAGTCCTGCAGATTTCAGAAAGACAGTTTGCACTTGTAAAGAGCAGCCTGTTCTTATTATGTATTTGCTTGAATTGGAGACTAAATTGAGAATGCTGCCATGAAGTTAATGAACAGCAGGTGCCAGTCAACTACAGATCTTTTCAAAGGAAAACCTGCAGAATTAAAAAGATGCCCTCAAACCATCTGACTGCAGATAGACCAAGGGGATTTTAGACCAGATGGTTACATATAGGGTGAGTAATCAAAGACAGCGGCCTTAGTAAAACTAAGGTATTTTAAAAAGCTTTACTTGTTTTCATCCATCACTGATCGTCTTTTTCCCACAGGATGAATTAATTTTAAATTCAGTTTGCTTCTGCAGTGCAGAGGAATGTGTTGCTGCAGAAGGCACAAGCAGTGCTTATCACTAGCTCCTATGGAAGTCCACAGTTACCGAAGGAAGAGGTTCTCAGTGGACCCATAATACTACTTGACTGGAGCAGCACATTGGTGAAAGAGTGAAACTGTGAAGAAAACTGTAACTGCAATAAAAATCTGCCTCCTCTGCAGCACAAGCAAGAAAAAACAGAGATAGAGGGTCACTTGAAGCTAACCAGCAATAGCCCTAATGCCCCAAACAAACAGGGAGTCAAATGTGCCTTAGTAGAGAAGTGATTCCTACCCTACACAAGAAAAATAATTTCTGCAGAATAAAAATAATTTCCAGTGGGTGTATAAATACCTCAAGCTGTAGCAAAATATTAGCTTAAATCTGTGGGTGTCATTAGCATATCTCCATCTAATTTCCATGTATTTGCACATTTCAAGAGCAAGAAATATCATTTCATATTCTAACTTCCTTTTTTTTTACAGAGAATTTTCTAACTCCCTCAGAAAATAACAGGAAGAATTTGACATAAGCTTCTGTCTTGACCTTGTTTATAGTTTTGCCAAGGCATTTGCATAATGAATAATGTTTTTAGACTACCAACATCCTTTCTAAGCCCTTGAGATACAGTCTGAGCATGCTTCCCTCTGGAACTACTGAGCCCCACACTACAGGCCAAAACTGAAAGAAGATGGATGCAAATGCTCATATTAGAGTACCTAGTAGAAGATCTGGTGGCAAAATTATTAAGTTTAAGAATCAATAGTTTGTCAAGCTGTATTATGTTTGTCACTTCAACATAGAGGTGCTTTGCTCTATCTTTGGACCTGGTGATATCCTGCCTCTGCCTTACAAAGTTTCCCTGTCTGAAAAGTATTTTCAATTAAAGCAGATATTCTATTGAAAGCACAGTTAAATTAAAACACCTGTAGAAAAATGCACTCATCAAGCACAACTATTAAAGTCTGATTCCCTGTGGCCTGGCTTAACGGAAAGTCTACTTTCTGGCTTCTGAAGTCTACTGAAACCTTGCCTTACCTATCAGCAAACTCTTCTGCTAACATCCAAGTCAATAGCAATGAAGATGACACCCTTTAGCCTTAATATCCTAGCCTTAAAAGCCGTGACCCCTTGTGGGCGGATCGCGACATCTGTAACTGTTGCAGTTAATTAGTAGAGAAAATGAGTTGATTTGACTTGTTATCCAAGGACAGTCTTAAGGAGTACAAGCATGTTGGAAGACTAAGGATGGGCTTACTCATGAGCAAAGTGCTCTCAAACAGTTTGAAAAAGCCTCCAGACACTTTGGCATCCTACAAGTCACAGTGTGACACTCCCTATTGTTACTCTATGTTGTAGTAATGTATTTATTTATTCAAGATCCATTCATTGCAGTGATCATAGCTGCTGCTTCAGAGCTTTTAACATTGCAAAGAGATTCTGGACCTGTTACAAAGATGCCACTCACAGGCCACCAAACACAGCCCAGAAACCAGGAAAAAAAATTAAGGAATTGCAGAATCTCAGCATGGTGGGGATTGGAAGGGACCTCTGGAGATCATCTTGTCCAACCCCCCTGCTCCAGCAGGTCACCCAGAGCAGGGTGCCCAGGATTGCATCCAGGCATATCTGGAATCTCTGCAGAGAAGGAGACTCCACAACCTCTCTGGGCAGCCTGGGCCAGTGCTCTGTCACCCTCAGAGTAAAGAAGTTTTCCTGATGTTGAGGTAGAAATTCCTGTGTTCCAGTTTGTACCTGTTGCCCTTTGTCCTATCACCGGGCACTACTGAAATTCGAGACACCCAGTTGCTTTTGTCCCCTGAGGGAGCAACCTCCTCAGCAGACACTGCACTTGTATGTGAATGCTTCTTCATGTGCTATCGCTATCTCTGGCCTCCAGAGGAGAGGAGGAAGGGTCAGGGCTGGAAAGTCACTTTTTGAGAGCAGGAGATGCCCTACCTGCCCTTGCAGTCCAGTGGGGACTCCAGAGTCATGACTGGTACCACAGCAGAGACCATAACCGTGTTTTTTTAGATCTGGAACAGGAGGAAACTAAGCTTGGGACTATCTTACTACCCTACATTACACTGTGAATGCCTTTTTGGAGTCTTGAAGCCCAGTTCTTCAGACTGTGTGGTGACTTCAGAGAAGTGCTACTTAACCACAGAGGGACAAAATCGGTATTTTGCTTTCAAAAATAGCACAACTTCAGCTCTCTACCTTCACCCTCAGGGTGATGTTATGCTTCTGCAAACAGCCTTGCAGCAGTGGTTTGAGATTTCATTCATTAGTGATTGCAAAATACTTTGAAAGTCTCTGAAGGGAGATGCTACTGAATTCTAAATATCTGCTTAATTAGCTCTGTTCAGAAGTTATTTCACCCAGTCAAGCTGAGAGATCAAAAATATCATGGAAGGGTAAGCTGCAGAACAAAACAAAATGAAAATCAGTTTGGAGATGGTTAAATACCTCCCTGTTTCTCTGTGGAGAAGGCTTCTTATATCTCATCCAAAGTGCATGACTGTCAGGGCCTCATGGACACCTCCCTCCCATGGCTGGAGTGCAGGTGGGGGGGATCTGCTGCAGGCAGAGGTGACCTTAGATGAGGTCTGGGAGCAGCCTTCGTGGAGCATCTCGTCTATCAACTCAGTTCACCACAGATTTGCCTCATTATTATTAACCACATTCTTGTCATTAGATGTTTGGGGTTTTTTTCACAGCACTGACAACGCGCTGGCACTTCACTGGCCATTATTCATTCAGCAAAGTTTTAAAGTATGTGTAATTCCAGGTGTCCAGCCTCCCTGGATCTTTGCTCTGGCTCTTCCCTGAGCATTAAACCTTTCATTATTCAGTGCAGTTATTTATTACCCTCTTTATAAATTCAGTACAATCTTTTAACTGACATTTTCAGCGAAAGGTCATCAGAAATACACACAGTGTTCCTTGTATCGCCTGCCTTCCCCTCTAAAGGTCCACCAGAGCTAATGTTGTACTTGTCATCTATTTACTCATTACATTGTGCAATAGGCCTTTGATCCCCCGCTTGTCTGTATGCCAGGCCTGTCTCCCATGAGGTAGCTCTAGGGTGGCTTTCCTCTTTTCCATTCCCTTCTAATTAAGCTGGACATGTTTCCAATATCCTCCACTCTAAATACAGTTCCAGTGCATTGCTTAAAATGCCACGGCTATGTTCATTTATTAATTGTACATGACTGGAGCGCCAGGCATGTGGCCAACAAAATCAAGGAGCCGAATGAAGAGCTGGGAGCCTAAACCCACCTGGCACTTGTAGTGCCTGAAGTTCTTGCACCTTCCAGTCTTTTGGAAGCTGAGTACCTCTGCTTTGGGCAGCATAGGCACCCAGGGCTACAGACCACAAAAAGCATCTTCAAAATAAGTCAAAATTAACCGAACAGATGTTTCTCCACTTGTTTCACCAGAGGGACTGTCAGACTTTCCTAGAGCCTAACTAAAACAGCAGGCTACACACCAAATACCATGTTTTTCTTCAGAAAGTTTTCCTTCAAAAATCCACCTCCGGACTCAGAGGTGATCACACCAGTGTCCCTTTTCACAGTGAAAAACTGAATATTTAGCAGCTTTGCTGTGAGATTAAAGACCTGGACTTCATTCAAGGGCTTACCTCCTACCTCTTCATTTTTTATGCACTTTATGCAGGGACATGAACTGTCATTGGAACTGCACTTGAAATTCAAGTGATTCATCTCTTTCCTCTGCCATTTGAAAGGAGAGCTTTTTAAGCACCTGCTTTACAAATTGCGATTACCAAGCAGGGCACTTAAGCCCAGAAGAAGGCGAAGGTTTAACCTAGTTTTTCCAAGTAAGTTAAGCTGGTTCCCTATGAGCTGACTTTACAGAGACCCCCAGTCAGAGCACTGGATCCTGGAGGCCTGCTGTAGACAGCTGACAAGTTCTTGGTCTCAGGAACATGAGAAACATGTATTTGTTGACACACTGATTTTCCACTAATGTTTAAAATATTGATAATTTCCTTTCTATGGAGAAAGGAGCTAGAGAACTACCACAGCTTGAATTCCTACTAGATATCTTTGTGAGGAAAAGATGTCCTACAAGACACTTCAGTTGAATGGGATTCAGTCACACCTGGTCAGAGTCTTGCACACAGGATTTTGGTCAAGTCTCCAGCACTCACTGACTCTGTTTCTCTAAAACTGAATTTGTCACAAGTTTGACTACCAGGACATTTATTAATACAGCCCAGTCCTCACAGCAGGAAAAGGCAACTCATCTCCATCCTCTGTAAGAGTGAAGTGTCAACTTAACACACATTTAGAATGTGTGCTTTCCCAAGCTCCACCACTTATCTACAATCGGAGATCAGGAATCTCCCGTCCTTGTTACAGCCAGGGCTCTTTATGTCCTCTTGACCTTTGGGAAACAGCTACTTTCGGTTTCAGTCATGTACTTCTGAGCTGAGGTCAATGTTGGCACTACTAGTACTTATGTCGTTACAGATTTAAAACAAAGTTAAATACAGGAGTATTTCTTGCTGTGCTTGGAAAGGAATAATACCTTGGAAAGGTTCCCCTGACCTGAAAAATCACAAGGAACCTGTGAAGCAGGAATAATAGTAAGGTCTATGTAACGCTATCCCAGAGCTGTGAACTCCTGGGATATAGAAATCCAGGGATTTAAGTCCTGCCTCAAAACCCATGCAAAGCTTTCCAAAAAGCAGCTCAGAACAAAGCTATGACAAATAAAAGACATAATACAGAGATGATAGGTATTCTTAGGGTCATTTCTTCAGGGTAGGTGAAGTAGGCATGAAGTTACTGTGTAGGATACAAAAGCCGATACAAACGGGCAATACCACTGACAGGCAACACCACTTATTGGTTGCCAAAGGTAACGGTGTCCTGATAAAAATCAGCAAACTAGAAAGAAAAATTAATCCCATTTTCTTTATGGGTTTTTGTTTTGGTTTGTTGCTGTTAATTAGGGTATTTATGTAACAGGGCATCAAAAAAGTTCATCTGGTGCCTTTGAAAATCATCTGGAGCCAGGACACAAAGCTTACAGTTTCAATTCTTGTCTTGCTTTAATCAGGTGTAAAACCAGGATAATTGAAAGGAGAGGAGGGATGAATCACCATCTGGAGGTAGCTGCACAAATGGCATTTTTATCATCCTTATCAAAGAAATCACTGGCTTCTGGGAGAAGTTTGTGTCTGATCTCATAGACCCTGGTCCTCAGCCACACAGAGAATGGCTGGGACACACTGCAAGGCCCTTCCAGCCTCTGTGGCCAGGCTTACTTCCCATCAGAGGCAGGGAGATGGAAGCTGTGTCCATCAGATGAGTTCTGCTACAGAGCTGGGACATGGCCAAAGCATGTACTTGGACCTGGAAACACAGAAGTACTCCTATGCACCATATTTTTGGCATATGTTTTACAGAAAGTATGTGTTCCTACGAGCAATTGCAGAGAGGAAATTCTTTCAGAGATCTTGAAATTTTCTAAATTATATTTCCATGCTGTACTAAATGAAAGTGTATTGTTACGTCCCACTATGACAAAACATGCAGCATCATCTGGCACTGTGGAAATCTAGTTTTCACCTACATCTGGATTATCATATGCTTATCTTGTTACCCCTGGGTCAGAATATAGTAGATCTAGGAAAACAACATAAGGACAACAAGGTAGGAAAATACCAGTAGAGATTAAATAGACCAGGATCCTCGGCTGGAAAAAAAGAAACTTTATAGGGGAATATAAAGGAGTAAGATTAAGAATGGCATGGGGAAAGTGAGTGGGGACCAGCTATTTTTCTTCTTTACAACATAAGGACTCAGTGACATTGAAGAAAACTTCCAAGCAGATGTTTTATAAGAGAAAAACAAAAATTCTCAACTGTCTAAACTATGAAATTTACTGTCACAAGTTGGGGCAGAGGAGCGTAAATTAGATTAATTCCTGTAAGAAACATTCACTGAGAGCCATCGGTCACAGAACTGTAAATATAACCTCCTACCCAAGAAGTCCCTAAACTATAGCTTGCTGGAAGTCATGAGGGTATTCCAGAGGATTACCATGCACATGTCCAGACTTTGTATAATTGCCCTAAACAACTGGTTTTACTTTGATGGAGACCCTTCACTCTCAATGTTCGATACAGCCAGTCACACATTCTTAGGGTTTTTTAGGCAAGCAGCTCAAGAAGAACCTGTTCTAGGGATAATGCTTAAGGACCATAAGAATTTAACTTTTACTAGACAGTGTGACAGGTGCTAGAGGAACTCTTTGTTCTGTCACACTGACTCACTATCATTTTCAAAAACTCAGGATGCAAAAAGCCCTTGAGGTTTTTTTCCTCCAACTTCAGATTTGGACTGTTGCTACTTTGTTCACAGGTGGAGGAAATATGTGAGAAACAAGCTGCAAATTGGAAAGCAGTGTAGCAAATAACTGGATGACAAAGAGCTGAAAGCTTAGGGAAAAAGAAACTATGTGTCCTCACATCTACTTCATTTGTTGACGTCATTTGTGATTGTACTTCGCATTTGAGAATAAGAACTCACACACACGTAGTAAGTGTATGTAAGTATAGACGCACATGTACATACCTCAGATTCTCCTTCTCTGTCCTGCATGAAGAACAAGCTGAATCCAAGATGCACACAGCTCAGGTTGTGACATGCGGTAAGATCAGAAAAGGAGGGAGAGCATCTCCTGTGGAGATAACCTAGCACAGAGACTTATGCAGGCAGCTCCACCATAGCCTGCATGACTCTCCATCCCTGATGTAGGGATCCCCATTTCCACATCCACATTCCCATATCTTATTCTCCCACCCTACCCAAAAGGAAGGGCACTGTGTACACAAACCAACACAGCTGAAGATTGGAACCATCCATTGCAATCCCCAAACACAGCAGTGGTCACCACAACCTGGTTTTCTGTACAAGAGGCTAACCAGCAGTAGGAGAAGGCTTTTCTGCAAGAAAGGCAAGCAAATCCCCAACAAGGCTTGGGAGATAAAACAGGTTCCTTTGAAATTTCAAAGAGCAGACTGTGTGAGGGAGTTGGTTGCTTTCCCACAGATGTATAAACCTTTTCTGACTTCTTAAAGTTTGTGCATGCAGGAAATTCCTGTGGTTTCTGCACTTACTTTGCACAGGATTCCAGAAAAACACAACTAACGTCTCCAAAGAGCCACTCAGAGAAGGTTTTCAAAGAGGAAAAGCTAAGCAGTAGAATGTGCAACCCACTCCCCTAATGGAGTTGGGCACTGGTTGCACAAAGGTTTCAGGTCTGTAGGTTGTAGAGCTGAAAGTAACCATTTCTTCCAGCCCAGCCCCAGGCATAGTGATACTCAGTAGTTAGAGCCCTTTGTGATTGACTTCTGCCCATTTGGGAAGCAGGATCATAAAGCCTAGGATGGCAAACAACCTCTTTCCTCCACTCAGTTATGACTGGTTTGTGTTACAGGAGACTCTAAGGCTCTTGGAAAACTAGGATTTCCCGGTACCTTATTGTGGCCTGGAGAAAGGATTCAGATTTTCCTCATGCTAGTACAGGAGCACACCGGGTGTGGGATTAACCAGCAATGCCTTCATTTGCAAAGCCAACCTTCTACTTCAATCTACTAAAGCAAGTCAATACCTCAGTGTAGTCAGGAGACAGAGCAACTTGACTGCCATCAACCACCCTTTGCATTATTAAAGACTAAACAACCCAGTCTTCTGCTTCACTAGATGAAGTTCTGGTGCAGAAAGAACTGTTGGGTTTGTTTTTTTTAATATTCTCCCTGTTCCTACTAATCCACTTAAAACAAAGATGAGTTTATAGAAGCTGGCCCCACCTGCAACAGGAGTGGGTTCAGAGTAATTTCCTATTAAAAGGTTTGAAATCATGACGTGGGTCAGTAGCAGTGAAGTGTTCAGACATCAAAGCAGCAGTGGGCAATAGAAGTTGGGTTTGGAGCTCTGGGGCAGAAATAGCGTGATTTGAGCTTCTTTCCAGTGTCTGATACCAGCTGATTTTGTCCTGACTGTCATTTGGCAGCAGATTTCGTACTTACACGATGCTTGCTTGTCCCAGGCTATCAGAATACTGAATGTTTTCCAGGCTCTGGTAGAAGTGAAAACATGATAAATGTTGCTTTTATTCTGCAGCTAAACAGGAGAAATAAACAGATTAAAACATGTCATGGCCTTACAGAGACATGTCTTTTATATGCATTCCTATAGTGTAAACAGCCTTTTTTGCAGGAACTGTTCTAGCCTGCTCTCAAAAACACTTTCACTTCCCGCTTAAGCTGTTGTCACTCCCCACCTGTAAAGCTTATAACAAGGATGTGATGCTGACACCCAGAGGAACACAGGTATGAATGGAAATACATTGAATTAGTTTATAATTCTCTTTCAGAACATGTTTCCTAATAAGGCATCCATTTAAACTAAGAAGCGAAACCCTGTAATTTAATATTCTCTCTGTGAATAATCTATAAGGTTAACAGATACATTACAATGAATAACCAACAATATTGGGTTTTCCAGCAATCCAGTTTAATAGTTTCTTCAATATGTCTGTCTTTATACATCAAATAAAAGTAATGTACAATTCAATAAAATACCCAAAGCTGTTACAGTTTTGGCTTTCTCTTTGTTGATTTACAATTAGGTACAAGACTGTCTTATTTGCAATACCCAGTGAGGATTTAATGATTTATTTACAATATCAGCTGGTGCCTTTCACTATGCAATTGAACTGTCTCCTTCTGCTATTTACATTTCTGGTAGCAAGAGCCCACTCTTAGGTGCTGTTTGTGGATGAAGTTAAGAGGGGGACTGAAACAAGGCAAGATTCTCACTACCAACCACAAACATACCTCTGAAACCCTGTTTTGAGACATAGGTGAGGGAAGGTTCCAGCACGTAGTGCACTGATGTCACCAACCAGTATATTTACAACCAACTTAATAAGGTGTCTCCACTGAGAATAACATTTCCACCCATGTTAGAGGGAGATATGTGTGAGCTGGAGGCAGTATATATTTTAAAGTGCAGCAGACAAGAGGTGTAACATTGGTGCTGAAGATGCACCGTACTCATCCTGCCAGAGATCTCCAAAGCTAATGAGGAAACAAAGGATTCTCTGGAGGAGAATCTTTTACAATTCTTCTTGCACAAGAGATTAAATTAGGAGGGGAAAAAAATGATAATTTTATCTTAATATGCAAACTGTTTCATAGAATCACAGAATAACTTGAGTTGGAAGTGACCTGTGGAGGTCATCTATTCCTAATTATTCAAAGCAGGGCCAACTTCAAAGTTAGAGTCAGCTTTCAACTTAGAGCAGATTGTTCAGGGCTGCATCCAATCAAGTTCTGAATATCTCCAAAGATGGAGACTGCCCCACTACTGAGCACCTGTTTCCACATTTTACCACCTTTATGGTAAAAAAAAAATATTCCTAAGACCTGATCAGAACTTCCAAATTGAAGGTATAACCTAAGGCCTGTTGAATCAATCATAGCCCTTCTACTCACAACCACAGTTCTAGAGCATCCCTAATCTAAGTATAACAAAGGTTATTCTTTTATTTTTTTCAGAAGAAACCATACATTTTTCCAAGCTATTTTCTGATATCTACTCACTAGGGTACCACTGCTTGAAATATTTTCATAGCTTATGTCTCAGTGCAAGATATTTACCATCCATTGGCATCAAGAAATCAATGCCACAGTTGCACTTCCTTCATCTGTGATAAATCCAATATTTTTCCCATTACACAGCTGTTGCAGAACAGCATGTTTATGAGAGCATGACCAGTTGCAAATTACTCACACAAAAGGCATGAGGGTTTCACTTTAGAATCCTCTCAACAAAGACAAAAAAGACTGTCTGTTTGGGGAGCAAAAGTCAGGACTTTCTGTTTCTACATGTGTCTGAGATTTGGAAACCCCTGTTTTGCCATTGCCTGCTATGTCTTCAGGTCATCTAACTGGTTTTCCTAGCTTGAAAGATGCAATCTACAGTACGGCTCCCTCCAGTAACAAAAGCTACCCCTGGCTGAAACACTTTTTTAATGTCTGTATAAAGACAGCCACTTGCCCAGTCTTTCCATCTCCACAAAACATTGCATGACTATCTAGAGGCAGTGTACCCTTTACTTCCCTAGCCCTGGTGAATAAAGAAAACAGACAAACCAAAATCAGGTCAGTCTTCATATTTAGGCTTAAAATTCAGCTATGGTACATCTTACTCCACAGTGACAGAACGCACATAGTCAGACATGACAAAGTACTGTGTCCAACCTGGAAAATCTCATGGTAACACTGTCCTCTTCCATAATACATATTTTATGACGGTAACAGTCATGACTGGAATACAGGACTGCTGATATCTGCAAATATATTGGTCGCAACTGTTGAGCAAGGTGTGTGAAGCCTGATAATTGGAGCTACTGCTCTGATTTTATGTCTTCAGAAGGAAAAACCAAACCCCCGGTTAATTCTGGGCATCCAGATAAGCTGTGCTGTATCTAGAGAGACAAAGACTATCAAGAGAAACATACACCAAGAGGCTGATGGGCTCATTTGCATGACAGGTCACACTCATTGCATTTAGCAGAAAGAAAAATAAGGCTTTCCCTGTATAATCCTCTTAACATGATCCAATCTTCAGTAGGGTAAATGAGATTCAAAATATTCTTTCTCCCCGCACTGAGCAGTTCCTACCACCAGTGTGAGAGAGGGGTATGGAGAGAAAGAAAGGTAAAATCACGTGTTAAAAAATGGTTTCTGATACCACAGAAACCGTGGCAGCTGAATGGAGAAAGATGTTCCATAGGCATTTCAGCAGAATTACAAGACGCGGCAAGATGTGGCATTTCCATTCTCTTCCCTGGTTTGGTTTTGTTTTCTTAATACTTGTTTGATAACCCACAGACCATTCTCAGACTGTAACAGCAAATTATCTCTTTGAAGGTCTTCCTCATTTCCTGGCTACGAAAGGCGTAAATCAAGGGATCAATCACAGAGTTGCACATAATGAGGATGAGGTACATGTTGAAGTGAGACATGAAGCAAACACAGTAGAGGTTTTGAGGGCAGGAGATCATCAGGATGAGATGAAGGAAGAATGGAGCCCAGCAAACAATGAAGATGCCAAGAAGCATAGTCAGAGTGATAGCTCCTTTCATGCTGGTTCTTTGACGGACAGAGTTGTACCCAGGCAAAGCAGCTATTTTCTTCACATGAGTACGAGCCAGGAGGAACATGTGAATGTACAGTGAGACCATGAGGAACAACATGGTGAAAAACATGGTGATGAGACAAATGATGACATAAGTTGATTCATAATAAAGAATGAAGATAATGCCACAGCCTGTGCAGAAGGTCCAGATGCATGCAATAATAAGCCCTGATCTTTTCACTGTCATGATGTTGTGATAACGCAGGGCATAGAAGATAGTGATATATCTGTCTACTGCTATAGCCAGCAAACTGCACATAGAAGCCACCACAGATATGCAGATCATTGAATCAAAGACATTGTCTATATGGCGGACAAAGGCATCTTCCATAATTATGTGTCTATTATTTATTAAGTATATTGTTATGGTCTCCCAAGCATTAGACACACTAACCAGCATGTCAGCCACTGCTAAACTGCAAACAAAAAAGTACATGGGTGAATGCAAGTTCTTGTTCTTTACTATTGCACATATAACTAAGATATTTTCAAGGAGGCTTACAATGCCCAGAGTTAGGAACACCTCAGCCGCAATGACCACTTGCTCACATGGCGATGACTTGCTCTTGACTGTAGGCATAGTAAAGTTGCTACCAAAGGCACTGAGGTTTAGTTCAGAAACATAGAGTTGAGAGGACATGTTCATCTCCGGAAGCAAATATGTTCTGTTCTTTCTGAGGGGCTTGCCAAGGAGTGTGGTAAATGCATTTTCCAAAAGGCAAATGAGCCTGTCAAAAAAAAAAAAAAAAATAGCATGAGGAGAACAGGCAGAAGTTGACAAAACAAATATCACCCGTATCTGTTTAATTTGGATTGTACACATCCTGCTTTTTCCACACCGTATTCCTCTACTGATTCTAAATTAACCTCTGATTGTCTCCGAGTTTTTCTACCCATTCTTACTGGGGAATTAAAACCACAAACTAACTAATAGATACATGCGCTCTTCATTCAAAGTTTTGTTTACTCTATTTGGTCCCCTAGAAGTGAACACAATGTCCTAGAAATTCTGCTGAACACCACAGAGCAAACACTTTTCAAAGCTGCAATTCTCAGACCCCAGAAATGCAGGAGAATATAGTATTAGGTTCAGCAGAACCTGCTCACTTCAAGACAATATATAGGAGTTTGAATTATTGCCACAATTCAGAACTGAACATTTTCAGTGAAAGATTTCAATGCTGTCCTCTCCTTTGTACTTCTTAATTTCACATGAACTGTGTTATAAACAGCTTATCTGTGCAACTCTAACATGCTCACTTATGAGCATACTATTAAACATCAAACCAAGGCAAAACCATATATTTCAGGATACACTTAGAGAATCAGTATGGGTGGAATTCTGTCATAAAAATAAGTTTTCTATTCCTCATGGTGGCTATTTTATTCTGTGCTCTTTTGGCAATGACAATATTCAGGGCAAGTTGTAAGCCACCCAATTCTTAATAAGGGGAACACTAAAAGCTGATTGCCAGTGACTTGCTGCAAATAAAATGCAAACCATATCAAGCTAAATCATTTTCAGTTTTTAAAAGTAATCTTTTCTCTACAATCAAAATTTAACTGTACCTATTTACCAGAGCTGCTCCTTCAGCTGCTCTTCCTCTTCATCGCCTGCAACCTTCCCTCCTGAGAGCAGAAGTTTCAGCCCCCCTCCTCACCCCACATCTGGGGCTGGGGACGCCTTTGTGGGAATAGATGACAAAAATAGAGGAAAAGGAATGAGTAAATCCATAGAGTCAAGGCTGACCACGTATAAATTACTTACTGTGCAACTGCCTTTTTATAGACTCCAAGCAATAATGACTTCAGTAGTCAAACTGTGGCTCCTCCTTCCCTTCTTTGCCCCTCTGAACTTCTCTTTCGTAGATTTTGTTAGCAAAGGCTTAGGTTTTTACCACCATCTAGTGGTCTTCTCTTGTCTTTCCAAATGAACAATGATTCTGATCTGAAATTCATGAGGAGCTTTTTGTAATACTAAAGGGGAAAATGCACTAGGCATGCTCCTTTACAAAAGTATTTCTGCTTTCTCTGCTGTTGCTAGTCCTCACTGACAATAAGTTCATGCTGCAATAGGACTCCAAGAGAGGTGAGAGCAGAAGGCTGTTATTCAAGTGGGAGGCTTATTACTGTGGTAACATTTGCCTTATATCCACAGTTATGATTCTGCAAGAATAAGAACCACAGTTACGAAAACCAGAGAACGTTCAGTCAAGCTCATCAGACCACTAACAGAAGACATAACTCAAGTAATTTGTATGAAAAAATAGAACAAAACCTAGTTGTGTTCCTGTCCCCTTGCTAGAATAGAGATTTCAATGCAGACATGGAAGAAGTTCACAGTGCATCGTGCCAGCAGTGGATGTGAATTCTCCCAGGTTGTACAGGATCTAGGAGCTGGTAAACTCTGTGCTCAGTAGTGCAGAGGCTGAAGTCCTTCTGTGGGTCTAGCAATCAGGCAGCCAGTGCTCCCCGATTCTCCAAATCACCTCTTTTCCCTAAATTAGGGGGTTGCAGGTGGGTTTCATGGTGTGTAGCAGCTTCAAATGCTTATTTTTAACCTATAGCATTTTTCTTAAAGAATCTCTACCAACAAACACGAATTTCATTGCTGTATCCTGTGCCATTTTTCTGTTTTCAGCGTTCAGATAGAGTTTATTGTTATAATGCAGCTAAATCCATTTTTTTAATTATTATATTCCACAGAAGCTTCCTCTATGGTTACTAGTAGCTTCACTCTAGGGAAGTGAAGACTGGGCATTGTATGAAATGTTCTTAGGTACAAATTGTCCCTGCACCAAAGGAGGGAGTGAAAAGCATTTTTATTCATTGGAGTTAAATGGCTCTGCTAGCATTATGCTGTTGTAGTCTGGAGATGAACTTTGCATATCCCTTCTCCCTACTACCAGAAGGAGAATTTAGATTACCACAAACAAGAGGTAGCAAACTGTGCTCAAGTGCAGCTGTTAGAGCGGAGCAGATGATGCCAGCTAGTGAACAGCCACACTCCCTGCTGTATCTTACCTCTCTCTCTGCCAAATCTGAGCTCATGGTTCTTTTCTATTCCCCAGAGAAAAGAATAGAGGATGCCCATCTGCAGTCCTCTTTCTGTTCTTTAACCTAAAGCATATTTTAGTTCTCCTAGGCTTTCTTTAGCGAACTTGCCTTCATTATCTTTAGTTATCTTTTGCATAGCTTTTGATTTTCCCCTTGCAGACCCTGGAAATCACGTAACTAAAAGTAAAATTTTATTTCTTTCAGTGTTCCTATATCCAGCAAGAGCTGTGCAGGCATTGTGCTCTTTCCGCTTCCAATTATTTCTCTTCCAGCATCCTACTCTTTTTTTTGTTACACTCTCTTTTTACATTCTGTTCATACTCCAATTTTCAAGTTCCTCTGTGCTCAGTTTAATAAAGTTCTTTGCAGCCCAGTTTACAAAAGTTCTGATTGTACCTGCTAGGACTCAGTAGATCAGCTGATTACAAGAACAAATAAATCATACATCAGACTGTATGGTTTAGTTGTTATTCCTTCTAGACGTGTCAGGTCTCTCACATATAAATTATGAATCACTCTTTGGATTCTTCTCCCACAAGCCAGACAATGCGGGAGTAAAACCTGGTACAAGTGTCTATGCTAGACAACGAAACTCTCTTACTTACAAAGGTTGCAGAAAAATTACCTGTCTAGAAACTGGGGTAGTGATATAGATGTAGTTAGTTTATGTTAGACGATGAAATTAAAAAGCACTTTTTTCTCCTTTTTTTTTTTTTAAGAGAGATTTATCGTTAGGCTCTGGGCAGATTTTATAGCCTTTCAATACTTAGAGGTGCTTCTAAGAAAGATGGGGGTAGTCTTTTTAGCAGGGCTTGTCATGATAGGCATAATGGTTTTAAACTGAAAGAAGGGAGATTTAGACTACATAGAAGGAAGATATTTTTTACACTGAAGGTGCTGAGATGCTGGCCCAGGTTGCCCAGAGAGGTGGGCAGCCCCTGTCTCCACCAGCACCAGCAGCCATCACATCAAAGCAGCACATCCACAGGGACAGGAGAGGCCGTGATGGGCTTGACCCATAGGCCAAGTTACACCATGTCAAAAACAGCGGGTCACCTTCATGAAGCCTTTCACCTTCATGACAGCAAGATCTTGATTTTGTCAATGAATGCATAAATGGGGCCAGTGGTACAATGTGCCCCACAAGAAGTTTCTGTAAAAGGAGCTTATTGCACTCCAATGCATTCTGCTGTTAATCTGTGCTAATCTTAACATGTTCAGAGAAGAGTTTTACTGACACTAATACAGATCTGCCCAACTTGTCTAGTGCTAATATATTGAAGCAATTTAATTCCAGTGTCCTTCTGTAGCTATTTTTATCTATTTGATGAAAATACTTTTGTCCTTCATAATGTAGCTTTGGATTGGCACTCTTGGCCTATTTACAAAACCTCTCTTCTGTCTACTCCTTGACTATGCTGTCATTAGCGTAGTAATTCAGAGCCACAGAGGATCCTCTCAGACTGCTCTGAGAGATAACCCATGGATCACCAGAAGTGGCCTTCTCTGCATTTCAGTCACGTAACAAATGTTCTCTGACTTTTCAGACTGAGAAAAATTTGTCTCCTGACCTCTGTGCTGAGTAGCTTTGGCTGAGCTCCATCAAGGTCCCTACTGTTACCTCCCCAGCATTACTATCCAGTTAGCCTTTAATAAAGACAGGTAATTAATTGAGAAAAATATAAAAGGCACCAATACTTCCTGTCCTTAGATAAAAAAGCTGGATGAGGTGGTGATAGACCCTTTGTAGTCCAGTGCTCTCCCCTGTCCAGGGGACAGCTAAAAGCTGGTAAGTGGGGCTTTGCAGCAAGAAGTGATACAGAAAATACATTCTTTCACATCATGGTCCTAATCTTCAGATCAACATTTGAAGGTTTTTTGCAGGAAGAATCACAGAAAAGAAAGACTGAAAAAAAAGACATCAAAACATCACTTAAACTGGGCCATGTCAAAGGGTAGGTTTAGCCATACTTAGTATGACTGTGCTAGCACTTCTGACTATCACCCCTTGCTTCTGAGTCCTTCAAAATCATTTAAGATAATGTCTTGGCCACTCTCAGTTGGTACCTATCAGTGATGCTTCTTTCAACAGGATAGCAAGCCAAGAAAGATGAAATGCATATGAAAGGCATTATAGAAAGACATACCTTAAAAACCCAAATTGGATGATGTTGTAACAAACCCCGTAAAATGTAAAAGGATAGTAAGAGGTTGAGTAGCCATTGTTTCTATGCGCCTTCTAATAGGAGCCACTTCCAGTAATGAATCACCCCCTAACATTTTGTTAGAGCAGAGGTCAGCAGTACAGACCTGGTGAATCGTACAGAAGGGCCAGCTGCAGATTCCACAAAGCACATATGACCCGTGAAAGACTGGAGAAAGTTTCTGACAGAAAGGAGGGATAATTCAATAATGGACAGAGACCAGGGAAAAGAAAAAAACAAGAAAAACACTTCATAGGTTTTTACTGGATACTACTTTCTATGAGAGAAAGTATTTCTTGCTAGACCCTAGAGAATATTTAATATGTCTTCATCCATTAGTATCATTATCAAAAATAAGTGATGAAAAGTGCTACTTTAATTATGTATTTTAAGACTTTCCATGTCTCATTTCTGCAAGCTTACCTTGCAAACATTGAGAGCACATTGTTCAATTGTTTCACAAAATGCTGGTTCGTGAGAATATCTTTTTTTAATATATAAAACGCTGCTAATTTATTGTATAATCCAGCTCCTCAGTGAGACTTTGATGTTTGAATGTTTTAACTTTGTTAGACTGATCACAGGCAATTCTGTGAAAGATGATGTATAATATCCAAACTTCAGTAAATTATGTTCTAATATTGAGCAGAAAAGTCCTAGACAGAATAGAATAGAACAGAACTAGAATAGAACAGAACAGTTCAGTTGGAAATTATCTACAATGACCACCTAGTCCAACTGCTAATTCATATTCACAGTTCTCCATTTTTCCAGTCCAGTTTGTAACACCAGTGCTAGGCATATATTAGCTGCCAGGTGGACCTCTCAGTCACCCATTTAGTAATAGATATTCATAAGCAGATCATTCTTCTGTGGGACTATTGCAGGTGTGCTCCAACATCTGTTCCTAGCAAGAAACAGAGGCCTATTTACGCTCTTCTTGGCAGGATCTAAGAAGAAGTAGCCCAGCCTGAGACTTAGTTTTTTTCAGTTGGGACCAAAGTGGGGTTCTCTGATTTTAACAGGCCTGCCCTGTGATGCCAGCCTACCAACTTTTGCCCTTGGCTCAAGGAACAGAGGTCTCCTTCTGATGGCAAAGGCCTTTTAAAGGACCAGTTTGAACAGGCCAGCCATGCATCCACGATTCCTCTCACCTGCACCACTAGCACATGGCCCAGACACTGAATCTTAAACCTCCCCAGGCTAACCAGAAACACAGACACCACGCTTCTGCCCTAGAATAAAGTTACACTCATTCCCAAGATACAGACCAGTTCTAAAATTTAGGCTTTGCTTTTCTTCCAGCTATCCTCATGATCCAGCTCTGGCTTCTGTTGCAGCTTAACTCCACCTTTCCTTAACTTTCATCAAACTTATGAACTCCCTAGTTTAGAGTTTGCGTCTTCCCCATGAAACAAATGTGAAAAAATTAGTGCACAAGCATGCACTGCACTTAGGTCACCCTTCCCAGGGAGTTTCCTGATTGTTCATTAGAGCATAAAAAGTCAGGTATCCCTCAGAATGAGTTAAAAAAAACCCTAATTTCTGGATTTTTGCAAACTTATGGTCTAAAGAGATCCCTTGAACAGCTGCTCACTTCTCTCTGTCATGTGCTGGCTGTGTAGTCAGGTGTTGGTATTTTAGCCCAGCATGGGTTTGGAAAGATAACAAAGAAGCTGAAGGACAACCTCAAGAAGTTGTGCAGTGAGAATAATCATTAATTCACTATACCCACAAAGAGACACTGCTATACACGCAGAATTGCAGATGCGGCAATGTGTGCATGCAGTTCCTCTCCAGGCAAGTGCAAGTCTCTGATTCCATATATATGATGACTAAACATAGTTATACATGCTACCCGGGCAGTTTTGAAGAACACTATGACAGTGTCAACATTTCTCTCTTTCAAAATAGTTTTTAGTGCTGATCTAACATCTCTGTACTGATATATGGGTTCTTTCCTCACTTTCTGCTCAGGTTTGTAAAAAATGCAGTTGCTTCCTATTTAACCAGGTGACTTAATGCACCAGAAAATTGAATTAAATAACAACCATTTAACCAGAAACAGATCTGCAGAAAGGAAAGAAGTCCAGTATCATGTCCAACCCAGAATATTGTCTTCTGTACTGATGTAACCAGTGCATTCTGCTGTACCAGTGAGAACTTAAATCAGTTTACACTAAGGCATTGTCCTCCATGGCAAGCTGTTTGCTGACGTACAAGAATCAAGTGACTCTCATGAGCCACACAGATTCATGGCATTTACAATTCTAAGCACCGTTAATCCTTCACAAAAGCAGGTACCACGTGCTCTGCTGTATTTAGCATCTAAGCCAATATTAAAAGTGAAGCAAAACCTGAGAAAATTCTTGTTGTACTGGTTTGGTGGGACTGCCCACAAGCTTCAGCTTTCTGACTTTCCTGGGATTACAAAATGCCTTGTTGTAAAAGTTGAGCAGAAGATAATTTTGTTGAAACATCCTGGCCTGTCAATGACTAGCTCACATGCAAAATTCCCTGAAAGCCAGCAGAGAACTAGGGTCTGAACACCTACTTATGAATTCACAAAGGAGTAGCAAATAATGGACTTTGGCTTCAGGGAAAGTAGTAGCAGTGTTAGTCAGCTTATAAATATTACTTTATCTATAATTTTTTTTATTTAAGAAAAGGGGACAAACAAGTTAATCCAAAGGTTCAGATCAATTAGAAGAATCAGGACAAAAAAAAATAAAAAATCAGAATTGCAAGTCTCTTGACTTTTCTCCAGAGAATAAATTTGCAGGAAAGTAAGTTCACAGGTTCTTATTCAAAGAATAGAATGAAAGAAAAGGAGACTCATTTCCAGCAATGAGAAAGAAATGCACTTGGTTAGCATGCATCTCAATTTTAGTAACAGAATTAATGTCCACCTGCCGTACCAATGTTATAAAGTTCAAAGATACTATCACTTCTGAAAAACAGGGAACAAAAAATACCCTTCCCAATGCAACCTGAATTCAGCAGGAAGACAGTTGGAGCTTTGTCTTAGTACACAGCGAGAAGCAAAGTAGAGGAAATCAATTATCTCATCGAACATGCCCAGGTAATTTGAGGTTTGCAACCAAGCACTGGTTTTGGTGCTGAGAGTTAAAATTAACTGCTACCAACGTGGTGACAATAATAATGAGGAAACAAAACACTAAGACACTGTTTTCAGATATATAAAAGTTTATTCTTAGCAGAAAACTCAAGGCTATTAAAAAATTGCAGTGCTTCTCAGTCATAAATTATACAATTGATTCAAATACAAAGGCAAATGAAAGTTTAATATTATCAGAGAATTTGTAAGAGAGAGAATTTAATCAACTAATGAGATTTCCACCTCTTCATCTTCGTTAGAGTCTTCCTAAAATACAGTAAATTTGTCAGTAGCAAGATGCTTCTTTTTAATATCTTTTTACATTATTTGAGATTAATATAGCAAGCTCATAAAGTGTCAGGGAATGAGAGGAAAGCCATGGGAATTTCTTACAAAGACGTGATCCTACAAGTTAGAGGATGCAGTGAGAAAAAGTTCAGCACACCTGATTCAGTGGAAGAGACATTTTTGTCCCAAAGGTTCATGCTGGATTTAGCATACAAAGTAGATTTTACTCCCTGCAATGGGGTGATCAATGCCTGACCTGACACAGAGTTAGAACGGGGTGGACAGGCAATTCCAGCACTGCCATAAAGCATGACAGTATCAAATTAACCCATCAAAACGGTTTAAAGAAATTTGAACCAGGCGAGTGAGTCTGTATGGCATCAGAGCTTTGTATCACAGCCAGATTTCTAACAGGGGATCAGAACATTAACTTCACCTCCGTGTCAAACCACAGCTCTTACGTCCCTTACAGTTGAGATCCTTGCCAATTTTAATACTGCGCACTAACCAGACAGCTACTTGCAATTCTGATAATAAGGCTTTTTCAGTGTCAATGTGTGTCCACTACACAGTCAATAAAACCAAAACAGCATCATAGAATGTTTTGGGCTGGAAGGGACCTTTAAAGGTCATCCAGTTCAACCCCCCTGCAGTGAGCAGGGACATCTTCAACTAGAGCAGGTTGGTTATATCGGACCTTAATATTTTAGCCCTGTCTAAAAAGTTTTCTTCCTATTCTGTCAACCCATTTTTTATTTTGTTCTTATTTTTTTATTATTTGTGTTTCTTGAGGTTGGCCTATGCAATCATTTAATTGTTTCTTTTCCAAAGGCCTTCCAGAATAGACTTTCTTTAACAGCAGAACGGCCATTACTTTTGAAATTCAGGACATAGGTTTGGGTCATTAAATATTGACTTAAAGGCTAACTCCAGGCGCACATTTTAGAAAACCTTGCCCTATATATTTTCCAGCCTAACGTTATGAAAATATAATGGTGGTTACGTATTGGGAGGTTGGTGTTTTGTTTGATTTGGGGCAGGGGTTGCATCTTTCCTATTTTTTTGGCATAACCAAATTTATCTGAAGTTTCCTGAAAATTATCATTTGCAAATGAACACTGGAAAACAGAACCATGAAAGAAGCATGCACACAGTATGGCACAAGTGGAAATCCATTTATTTCCACAATTATGGCCCCTTAAGCAGCTCGCAATTCCCAACCTGGCTTTTTAGTAGCCAGTTAGTAGATGAAGGCAATGAAGTGTCCACCCTCAGCAGAAGGATGCTAGTGATACCTGTCTTCCTCCTGTCCTGACCCAGACCACATCACAGCATTTAGCTGCCTGAAAGACCATATACTTTTTAAAGGAACAAGAGTTCAGTGCTCAGAGGTTTGTTGCTGTTTCTAATCCAACAACAATAAAACACTTTGTCTGGGGAACAAGGTCAAAAATAGCAGCTTCTCCTCTCTCAGAGGAGAGTCTTAATGACCACCTTGCACACTGAACTCTCGCACATCCCTTTCCAAGTTAGATAAAGGTGGCCTGTCTCTGTGGTCATAGCCAGTAGGATGGCATTATTGGCAAGTGATATGTCACGATATTATAATTATTACAAGCCCTGCTGCCCACCTTTAGAAGTTCCAGAGGCTCCAACTGTGCTTCTCCAGCTCCCATAGGATAGACATCCAAGATCTCCATACCAGGCAAAACAGTTGAAAGATCTTTTCTGGTCAACAGAAATAGGCAGAGTCAGCACTACCAACAGTCCTCATCCATTTCCCATAGGATAGACACCCAGGATCTCCATACAAGGCCAAAATGGCCAGCAGATCTTTTCCTGTTACTGAGACAGATACGGTCAGCATTTCAAACAGTCCTCACCCAGCTCCTCTAGGGTGACATCCACTCTTGGTTACCAGGACAGAGGTTGTCGGGCTTGGTGATAGTGGCTCATGATAAGGGGCTGCTCCCTTACACCACCAAGCCCTCGATGTCTGAAGTGCTGGGGCCCAAGTTGTGGGCCCCAAGCTGGAGTTGACCTGTGAATGAGTCACAATCTAGCAAAATGTTTTGGTTTTCTTTTTGGCTGCATGTTTCAGAGTCAGGAACCTGGCTGAGTTCAGTGTTGTCCTGTGTGATCAGGCAACTGATGGCAGCATAAAATGATGATGATGGCTGAACCAGCACAACAGTGTCACCCTCCAGTATGTGAGGGGAGTTGTAAATCAGGCAGCCTAGCCCTCAAGAGTTAGCCCAGCTGTGCCCATCTTCCTACCTGTGGGTTGAGACTCAAGGCAGAATTTGTTTCACCTTTGGAATGCTATCAAGAGATTGGTGAGTTCACTTGTTTGATCCTTTTTCAGCTCCAGAGAGCTCACTTTGGTGTAGCTTCAACAAAAGAATACCTTTGACAGCAGTCCCATAGTCAAACGAGCAAGCCCGATGCCTTGAGAAGCAAGAAGCTTGGGGTCGAAGCCCCTGCCCCCAAGGAGGCCTGCAATGGAGGCACCACTGCCCTGAGCAAGGGCTTGGGCCCCAAGGTTGTCTTATAAGTGGTAGATATCTCTTTCAAAACATTGCTCAAGGCTCAAATTCAGCCTGATGCTATATTTTGCCTACAGCAATCCCAAGCTTCAATGTAACCATCATAGAAAACATGTCAGACAGGGTACAATGATTAAAACGACAAGCTCTAGCTTCCCTTCCCATAACAGGACACACGACATCACTCACCAAGGGAATGATGCTGGCAGGGCAGGAGCAAAACCAGGAATATCAAGCTATAAAATAATATTCCAAAACCCTGAAGGTTGGAAATGCACACAATCATGACAGGAAGATCAAATTCCAACTTTCCTGATCTAGTTTAGAAAAAATAGAATGTTTGGGGTTTTTTTTGGAAAAGCTGTGCTCTGGCATTTCCCGTGAAATCAACTGCTCTACTTTTTTGTGTGAATTTTCCTTTTAGCGCTAGCTGCATGTGATTTGTTGTTTGCAAAAGAAGCCAATACTACTATTAACAACAAACAGCCCATGTGTTGACAACTGCGGTTTGGTTTCAAGCTTTCTACTCCATATGCTTGCCTTGTTTAGCTTTGAGAAGGCTTGCACAGGACAATCTTTATTTGTTTCAGACTTGTTTTAATGTTGCACTTTAAAAGAGACGACCAAGTTTTCTTTGATTAAAGGGTAGGTATTGCTCTGAAATGGTGTAGCTGCGGTCGCACTGATGACAGTCAGGTAATGGACTTCAGATGAATAGTGTCCAAGGATTAGCTTCTGGCACAAGGGTCAGAGTTCAGCCCTTATGAAGAAATGTTACTCCAGCAGAAGGAAATTCCATCAGTTCTTTTGCTAACACAGAATGCCCTGGTGACCAAAACCTCCAACTCCTGCAGTAGGAACTATGAAGACATGAAATGTGCTGATAGGTTTGGATGCACAGGAGTAGGGCAACTGTAGTAGTGTGAGTTTCCTTACCTACATCTCCATGTCAGATAATGAATGCTTCTTTCAAGTGCCTCTTGCTGGCAGCCAAAGGTTTTGACATCTCCTGTAGCACTAAATTTATGCACGTGAGATTAGGTCGTTGTGCAAGAGACATGTAGGAGTTGAAGGATTTTAATCTCCTGCTCAAGATCAGGACAGGGCAGAGGTTCAGCAAGGCTGTTAGCACCCACCATAACATCCAATGCTGTGGGCTAGGACATAAACATCAGTCAGTGGTCCCAGAGCAGCAGGGGAGAGCTGTGGGGAAAAGCTTCCCTTTGACACAGTATTGGGTGGTGTCTGGGAAGAAAGCAGTCAAACATTACCACTGATTTTGAAAGCTGGAGTTCTGGAGTTGATGGCAACAGCTTTTCACTAGCCTCTGATTGCTGCTATATTTGATTTTTGTATTTTTTTCAATTTATTCTCCAGATGAGAACTGTAAGGTGATCAAAGGTAAAGTGTTGTATCTGTGTCAGGTGTAAGCGCACACACTGAGGACTGTTCATCACGGTGGGCTGGAGACAGCTCCCAGACAGTGGAGCTGGAGCAGGCAGGAAGCCCCAGCTGGCATACAATCCCTAAGGGGGTCACTTTCCTTTCCCTGGTAGAGGCAAGAAAATAAAGGAAGCCATGTAAATACATTCCACTACCCCTTTTCCTTCATTGGTCCAAATTAAGAAGTTACTTTATTAATTCTTTCTTTTTCAATTAGCATTTGGGAAGCCAGTGTCCTCTGTATGATCCATAAGATGAGTGGGCTTTTTTCTTAGTCATAGTGTTTTATGGATTCCAAGCTCCCCATTAGATGAAATTCTACCATTTCCTTTCAGTTAGGAGAAAAGCTATCATATTTAAGTATCCAAGATTAAAGTAATTTGTTATCTTCTGAAGCCATAAAAGTCACATTGGGATTTTACCATTAAAATCAAGTAAGAAAATGTAGAAGACTTTAAGGAAAACTTTGACGAGCAATGTAAGATAAACATACTTCTGAATACATTTACCTTAAGTTATTACTTAACAGCATGTCCAGTTCAACTGTTACTGGCAGAGGAAGCACAGTGACCTATTCTCACACACAGAAATACTGATCGATTTCAGAGAAGGCATCTGGAAAGCTCAGAATATCAACAGGGCACAGCTTTAATGAGAATTCCAGCCTCCAGCTTTTCACAGGAGCACTTGACCCAGTCTTTAAAGCACATAATGGTAAATTTGGCCATAAGTAGTTCAGAACAATTTGTTTTCTCATATGACTTTTTCTTTTCAAGGGCATTTTGACCACAGCTTAGGAAATTGTGAAAGTTTCAAGGAACAGCTTCAAACAGTTGGGAGCTTAATGTTGCACTGGACTTTCAGGTGTGAGCAAAGCCTTGCCCAGAAATTCACCCCATTTCTTTGCTATTATTAAACATCCCTAGTAGCAGTATTTTACCCACTGAAGTTACTGGAGGTTGCCTTGGCCATCAGTTGTGGAAAGTTACTCAAAACTATATTGATGATTTAGCGTTTGAAATCCTTGAGTACACATGGCTGCCGTTATTGCAGTGTGGAAGTGCAAAATCGGATCTTCCCTTCAATGGTAGGTTGTTTTACCGATGTTGCAGAGGTAATATGAATTGTGTTCCTCATCTCCTTTTCAGATTATATAATTAAATTATTTTAGGGACAGTATTTTCTACTGAATATATACATGTGAAAGAAAAAATAATTACTCCTTTTTTTCTCTTAGTTGTTTTTTATTCTTTCTGGACACATAATAAATACAAAATTAAATAAAAAATCATCCCAGCCTAGTCAAAAAACTGCTTCTTACAAAGTCAGCAATGCATAAATAATACTGCACTCCTATTGCTAAAGTCGGAAGAGCAGTGAGTAAAGTGGTACCAAGGACAAAGTTGCTACAAAACTCCCTACTCTGTCGAAGCTACCACTGAACTCACATTGGCAAATTGAAAAAAAAATCTAAGTTCTTCCCTGAAGACCCCATGCATTGATCCAACTTACTGAAGGCAAGCAACTAGGTAGTGGTAGTAGACCAGCTACAGTAATTAGCACCTTCCCCATCCACTGCTAATCGCCTGCCCAACCATAACCATGCTGCACTCCAGCTCTGTCACTTGGTTATGCTAATTGTGCAGCCACCAAATTCTGAAACTTAACTCAACAAACAGAACCGGGAATATTTAACACAACTGCTTCATTGGGTCTCAAGGAGGCAAAAAATATCATGCTGTGTATTTGTGATCAAGTAGCCCACTGTAATGATGGCATGCACTTGAGAGAAGACAAGACTGCAGAAGTCATGACAGATGATGTTGAATTGCTACTCAGTAGGTGGAGCACAAATACGTAACACAAAGGTAGCCATGAGTAATCATTTTTCCTTTAGCCAGGTAACTTATTGTTTTGCTATCAGGAGGAAGAGAATCATAGACCCCTAAACTGGCCCATCTTACTACCATGTTACTTCTCCTATGTGGTACACACAGGCGTTCAAATATCAGTGCACACAAATTATTTTAGCAGCTAATGAGAGTTGCTTTATATACTCGTTATATACAGGATATTTTAAGAAAGATTTTGCATGCCCAGCTGTAAGGGACCTGATTTTCAAGGACAGCTGAACAGATTATTTTAAAAATGAGACCTTTTTATATTATTTCCAGTAAGATGCCTTTCTAAAATCTGTAATCTTTTAAAATTCAGCTTTTTTGTACTGTAGTGGGTTGATCCCAGCCAGAAGCTAATTACCCACCCTGCTGCTCACACTCCTCTCTGCTGTGAGTTTGGGAGAAAATATAAGGAAGGTGAAAAGACTCATGGATGAAGATAATGGGAGTTTAATAAGGAAAGCAAAAGTGCTGTGCACAGGCAAAGCAAAAAGCAGAATTCATTCACTGCTTCCTATCAGCAGGCAGATGTTCAGCCTCTTCCAGGAAAGCAGTGCCCCAGCATGAATAACAATTTCTTGGGAAGACAGACACCACAACCACAACCATCCTCCCTTCCTCCTCCTTTCCCCTGGCTTTTACTGCTGAGCACAATGTCATATGGTACAGGATATTCGTTTGCTCAGCTGGGGTCAGCCATTCCAGCTCTGCCCCCTCCTGGTCTCCTGCCCACCCCCATCTTACTGGTCTTTGGGGGAAAGAGTGGTTTGGAGAGACAGCCTTGATGATGTGTGGCAGTTTTAGCCCCAGATGCAAAGCACAGCACCATACAGGCTGATATGAACTCCAGCCCAGCCAGACCATGTGCAAGTGCTTTCCATATTTGATTTCTCCAGTGCTCCTGTAGACTTTGATAGCACTGGCTTGTCCAGGTACTATTTGTGCTAGTCCATCTATTCTTTTTTGGCATATATGCTGATTGCAAGCCCATTGGGCAATGAAGTTAATTCTTTTATAATTAATAGTAAGCTAACAGCTCATAGTTCAGCCTCTGTAGAAGAGAGATTGTATATAGTAAAATAATTTAGAATACTTAAAGCCTTATAGGACTGTACTTGGAAAACATCTTAAGTCTAGAATATGTATTATAATGCTTTACTAGTGCAGCTTCATTGCACAACAAGACACTGCGTTTCTACCTTTAAGAAAAATTAAAATTATCAGGTTTTATTACACTTTAATCCAGAGATTAAAATGTATTACATGAGGAGGCAAAGACAACACACTTTACCTTGTCTGTGATGGTCTTCTTCAAGTAAGACTCCTAGAATTGAGCAAGTACTCATAGACTTACAGAATTCTTTTGCAGTGTTTGAAAGAAATCTCTTGATGGATGGGTGGTGCCTCAAAATAAGTACTCTTTGAACAAAGAGCAGAGCACTTGTGCTGTGTTGAAATCCAGCCTCTATTCCAAGATGGATTGCTTGTGATGATATGCAGACAGATCTGGGTTGCAGCTGCATGTCTTCTCTGAGGCAGAAACAACATAAAGAGGGAACTATTAAACATTAGATACACAAAAAAATACCTGAAAAGGAGCCAAGAAGGAGCTTTCTATTAAAGTACTGGCTTGGGAGTTGTTTAAGACAAAGAAGCCATCCTTATCTGATTGCTACTATCCTTGTCAAGGAAATAGGACATCCTGGGCCTTTTTGGTGAATAAGGAGGACTTGTTCAGTGTTGGGATGCTGGCAGTGTAGAACAAGTCTGACAAGCTCCTCCCTCAGGAACAGATAAATGAGAAAGTACAGCTTTCTTCTGAATTGTGCTCCACTGATTCCACTGTTAGCTTAGTCACCTGGAGATGCAGCCTGAAGTCCAGTTAATACATTGAATCTTTTTCCACTGAAGTAGTAGTTTCCTACATCATCACCTAAGATCCTTAAGACAGCTTCAACTATGCCTTTGCACTGTGATTTATGCTTCTGTATGGTATAACTGAGGACATGTTCTGAAGATGAGGCAAAAGCACAGGTCAGATAACTTGTCCTATATAATTTTTACTATTGCTTGGGAGACTTAAAGTCTATAAGACAATGTGGCTTTCATTGCTGGTGTTGTAAGTCTGGCAGCCAAGGTTTCCAACTTCTCACACATGAATGAAGCAGTCTTAACATGGAATTAACAAACACACAAAAAATCTCAACTCCCCTCCATGATGCTTCTTTTGAAGTGGAGGGGCAGCAGCATACTCCCAACAATTTCTGTAGATACCATCTTTACCTTTCACCTCTTTGCATCCTCATGCAGCTGGATGCCACCCTCCACACCCTCCACTTGTATTTCCCGGTAAATCGTTCTAATCTCTGTGAGGAGTATGAGGACTTTTCGTATGAAAAACACTCAGAGCAGTGGGTGGCTTTAGTACTATACCCTCACCTAACAGAGGTTACAAAAAAGATATACAGCTACTGGATTGTGTCCAGAGGAGGGTGACAAAGTTGGTGGAGTGTTTAGAGAGGATGACGTATGAGGAGGGGCTAAAGTCACTTGGTCTGTTTAGCCTGGAGAAGAGGAGACTGAGGGGAGACCTCATCACAACTTACTGCTACCTCAGTAGGGAGGGAGGAGGAGCAGGTGCTGATCTCTTCTCTCTGGAGACCAATGATAGGACCCGAGGGAATGGTAGGAAGATGTGCCTGGGGAGGTTCAGGTTGGACATTAGAAGAAGGTTCTTCACGCAGAGGGTGGTGGAGCACTGGAACAGCCTCCCCAGGGAAGCAGTAATGGCACCAAGCCCGACAATATTCAAGAAGCTTTTGGACAATTCTCTCAGACACAGGGTGTAAGGGTTGTCAGGCACAGGACCAGGCTGTCCAGGAAGGTGGTTGAATCACTATCCCTAGTGACATTTAAAGGACAGGAAAATATGGGGCTGGGGGACAAGGTTCAGTGGTGGATGCAGTAGAGTTTGGTTAGTGGTTGGACTCAATGATCTTGAAGGTCTTTTCCAACCAGAATGATTCTCTGATTCTATAATTCTATGATCCTAGCTTTAGTCTGTTTGTAGCCAAATCTTCAGGCACACTGAATACACCTCTTACCTCATATACATCCTCTCATAACATAACAGCCTACGTGCTCACCTGTTGAGATAACAATTGTAAAATTTGTCTGTAATTATGAGCTACTTTTTGCCTTTCTTCAGCAAGAGAATAAAGGGCAACTTGCCTTCGGCTTGCGCAGGTAATATCGTTCCTTTATTCTGATTATATCTGACAAGGTTCCAAGGGCTGCAATGTATGTTGTAGGGCCACTGCTTGCTGCAGAAAAACAATCACCACAGCCGGGATATAATTACACTGTACTAATTGAAGCAGAAGATATTTCCTGGGCAGTAATGAGTAGTAGAGAGGGTTTAATGGACCAAATTGCTACAGAAGCCAATCTCAGTCACTCATTATTCCTCCAGTAGCTGTTCTATGTTATGTCCAACTCAGCGACTACACAAAATACCAGACGAAAACCAAAGTGTACATTGCAATAATATGATCTTTAAAGCTTCCACCAACATATAAAACTTCAAAGGTGGCATTTTTATTCCAGTAAATGTTGCACAGTGACCAGATCTGCACAGTATCTTCACTTCTAGGTTGGGATTAGTTGTTGGACAAAAGACCCATGGCAAAACCACCTATTGCAGTGCATGAGAGGCAAAAAAAGCTTTCTCAACTCAGAAAATACCAGCTTGGAATGGACCTCAAGGATCATCTAGTCCAGCCGTTCAAGGCAAAAACATATTTTAAATGAGATGGTCCAGCACTCTGTCAAGCTGAATCTTGAAACTGTCCAGTGTAGGGGAATCCACTGCTTCCCTTGGGAGAATATTCCAACGTCTAATTGTTCTCATGGTGAAAAATTTTCTTCTGGAGTCCAGTCAGAATCTCCCCAGCCACAACTTGTACCCATCATCCCTTATTTTTTTCCATGTTACTCCTTCACTGGGTTTTCCTCTACTAAGAAACTCTTTCAGACATGTGATACCACTCAGCAAAAGGACAAAAGCAAGGGACAAAAGAGGACAAACTGTATGTTCAACAGTCACATCTGGATAACTATTAGGCTGCTCAGAATCAGTGTGACCATGTGATGAGCCTGCACGCTGATTACAGCCCATCTGCGCAAAATCAACACCACGGAACAAGTTGAACTGCAAAGTAGCTTGAAGGAGTAATTGTACAGGTTGAGGAAAGAAGATGACAACTACAAACCATTCCCTTGGATTGCCAACTTCCCTTCAGAAAGAAGGCATAGTGGTTCCACTAACAAGCCAAACACACTTAGGGTAGCAAAAATAGGCCAGCTCCAGCACAAGAAGCCTTGATTGCGTCAGTATTTCACATTCGTTTCTTTGGTAGCACCAGAAAGTGGAAAGGGCAATAACACTTCTAAACATAGTGTGTGAATGAGCCCAAATTGCCATCCACTCCTGCTTCCCAGAAGTCTGTAACAAAACTTTACTCTTTTCATGGTACTTTCTACCCTGGTCCTTACTGAAAACAGAAATTAAAATTTTTTAAGGAGCCTAGAAAGGCTAGGGACAAAAAAAATCGTCACTTCTTTTGAAGCAAAGCCAGATCCCAACTCCCTGTAGTCTCCTCGGAAATTCCCAGCCCCTGCTGTTTTGGGAGCTTAAGAGAGATGTTGAATAGAGGAGTTTTTACATTATTACATTTACCTTATTATATTAAAAACTACTGTACTCACAATACATCAGGGTAGACATACCCAGGCTTAAGTATACAGTACACACCGTGCTGCTGGTGCTGTGCAAGGGAAAGGGAAAACTCCAGGTGCAAGTACCTTTGTGAATGAAATGTCCTGCAGAACAGGCATCATATGATACCTGGATTACTCTGATGATTTACACTTCCGAGGAAGTTTTCAAGTAATGAGGATGGCCAAAAATAATTGTATCATCAGTTACAAATGGTTAATGCAAAAAGCAGAATTTAAAGATACATTGGAACTGATTTTAAAGGCTGCAACTGTCAAACAGGTCACCTACTAATAAAACCTACTACCATGTTGTTATTGTTTCCTTCCAGTTACATCAATGGTCTGATGTGATTAAGGAAATGTCTCTGTTATTTTATGCTTGACTTAGAATCACAGAATCATAGGATGGTTTGGGATGGAAGGGACCTTTAAAAGTCATCTAATCCGACCCCTCTACAGTGAGCAGGGACATCTGCAACTAGAGCAGACTGCTCAGAGCCTTCTTTTCCTCCGTCAGGCTGTAATTTATGTGTGTCACTAATGGGTTTGTCTCCGAATTACAGCTTATGACAAATTCTGCTTCTGAATATGCCCGAAGTTCCCATACGATATAAGGAAACAGTTTCCAGGTATTGAGGTATCATTTGGCTTCTAGCAATTAAAAGGGAAGTTAGTGCTGAAATCAGCAAGGTAAGGGACCAACTGACTTTTAGAAGATGGTTAACAACATGAAATGAACCTTTCAAAGTATATGGTTTTGGTTTGAATTCAAGCACAGCGTACCCAATGTGGATATATCCAGATCATCCAGCATAGTTGTGGGACATCCTCAGCAAAATAGGGGCAAGTTATAGAAGACCATGGGAAAACTCTTTCTGATCACAGTGGAAGTCAGACTGAAGCCTGAGCTTGGTTTCATGGGGTTTTTCATGCCAATAGCATGTGGTAGCGAAAGGTTTTCAACAAGCATGAGGGGCTCAAGCATAAACAGACTCACAAAGTTTAAGAAAAGAAGTCCACAGCTGTCATACTTTTAGGACTGAAAGTAAATGGACTTCTATTTTGGCATAGATCTGCAAAAATACCTACAGGCTTACACTCCTTCCCTCAAGAAAGCTGTAGGCTATATAAAACCTACATTTTTCTGCGGTGTTGAGTACTAGGCACAACAGTGATATTAGGCAGATGTTCATTTCTGCTCCACACAACCCTCATGGCTGTCACCGTGTGGCATGAGAAATGCTGCCTTTGGGTCTGAGACTGCAGAGAACAAGGAAACACCACCTCCCCTTGTTTCAAGATGACCCTGCTGCCTTCACTTTTGCCATTTGAGGACATCTTACCTAAATAAGGGATTGCCTTTTGGAGTATCAGCAAGCCTCCAGCCAGGGAAGATGGTTTTGTTGCAGTTACTCCACTTTCCAATACAAGCTGGAGATAAGCTTGAGTTGTGTGCAGAGTAGATTGTGCTCCCTGAAGCAGCTCCTCTAGATTTAATTTTTGCCAAGCAGAGTAACAATTATAAATACCTTCTGTCCTTCATTTAATAAAAATGTTCATCAACTAAATAGATTCATAAATCATAATAAAATTTCATTTAAAATTACTGATCATTTCCTCTTTTCTGGCCACTAGAAATAAATAAAAGAACTTAGAGGAGGATTGGGAATAAAATTTACTGGAAAGTATGAATTAAATTTTTGGTGACTTAATTTTTCCCTCTCTGCCCTGGTCCTACTTCTGACTATCTACAAAGAACATGGTTTGCCAGCTCTTTTTAATGCAGATTTGAGTAAGGAAAGCTCTGGTTAAAGACTACAACATTTGGGGTGAAGAAGGACATTCTTGGCCTGACTCTCTGTATAAGCATTGTCCAAAGAACTAAGTCAGAAATCTACACTCTTGGAAAAACGAGAACAAAAGCATGCCGTAATTATATTCCATGGAGATCTGGATCTGAGATAAACTCATTCTAGCAAAGACTAATATGAAATTTTACAGGCTCACTATCACATCAGTACTGTATATGTATGCAACCAAATATGTAGAGCAGGACAGAAAGACGAGAACCAGCCTGGATCTAACAACTACTGATGTTTGGTACAGGCAGAAAACATGTTATGTTATATATGTAGAAGCAGACAACAGCAGTTGAAAGCAAACCATGGACAACAAGTTAACCATGAGCCAGCGATCTGCCCTTTTAGCCATGAAGAACAATAGTCTCCTGGGGGGCATGAAGAAGAGTGTGGCCAGCAGGTAGAGGGAAGTTCTTCTCCCACTCTACCCTAGTGAGGCCACATCTGGAGTTTTGGGTCCAGTTCCAGGCTCCTCAGTTTAGGAGAGGCAAGGGACTACTGGAGAGAGTCCAGTGCAGGCCCACTAAGATGCTTAGGGGACTGGAGCATCTCTGTGCTGAGGAAAGGCTGAGAGCCCTGGGGCTGTTTAGCCTGCAGAAGAGAAGACTCAGTGCTGATCAATAGCTAAAGAGTGGGCTTGGAGGATAGGACTAGACTCTCCACAGTGATGCCCAGTGACAGGACAAGGGACAATGGGCACAAACTGGAACACAAAGAGACTCCATCTGAACAGGAGGAGAAACTTCTTTGCTGTGAGGGTGGCAGAGCCTGGCCCAGGCTGCCCAGAGAGGTTGTGGAGTCTCCTTCTCTGGAGGGATTCCAAACGCACCTGGAGACGATCCTGGGCACCCTGCTCAGGGGGACCTGCTGGAGCAGGGGAATTGGACAAGATTATCTCCAGAGGTCCCTTCCAACCCCCACCATGCTGGGATTCTGTGAATAGGTTTTAATTGATTCTCTGATAGTTCTAAAACACTACAGACTACCCTTGGTTTTTTCTACAAATCACTTTCTGGCCAAATCCATCAGCTAGCCAGGAGGCCAGGAATATTTTTGTGTGCGGTATCACTCAGAGCCTTTGCTGCGTCTCTTCGCATGTTTCTGTGTCTATCAGCATATCAATAGGTGTCGGAATTCAATTTACTTATTCACATAGTTGTATTAGCTCCGCATTTCCCAGACTCCCGAGCCTTTGCGAGTGGTCTGCAGGTCTACCCTACATTCCTTCTGCTGCCTTCCTTACACCATTATATGATTTGGTGTAATTGCCTGGCAGAGCACTGCCTGGCATGTCTCATTAGCGTTCTTTCATTACAGCAGGACCGAATGGCATGTCATTTTCATGTGAAAACTAGTCACTGTTTAAGGCAAAAGTGATTATAAACTAATCTCCAAGCTTTGGCTTCAGCTTGGACCTGACATTTTTATGGACATCTATACTTCATTCTGGTAGTTCGTGACAACAAGTCCCCTTGACTAAGCTGTTGCCTGTTAAAAAGCAATCTGTCCTACTTCATTATGTCACACCTTCTTAAGCATAGGTAAACAAGAGTCTGGGAAATTCTTTTTTGCTTATTTGACTTGTTAGTAAATGTTCACACTCATTTGAGCTATTCTCCCTCTTGGCTCCTACTTGTTGATTCCTGTGACTAAAACAAAAATTACATTTCAGCTGGAGTTTTGTATGTTTTATAGTGCAAATAGAAACCAAGATGCTCTGTCTCCATACTGGCCCCTCTAGCCTCGCTCCCTTGTTGCCCCTTCTCTTTGCAGAAAGTGATGGCAATGAGGTCTATCTGAAGAAAAGACTCCATTAGGCGATACTTACTCTGAGTAACATAGTCTGAGTAAACCACTGGATCAGGATTCCCAAGGACTCCACCACAGAAGAGGCAAAACTGCACTAAAACTTGGGGAAAGCAAGAAAAAGCAGAGAGGAAGAAAGAAGAGGTTCTACAGGGATTTGGAGTCTGCTGAGCAGGTGTGGGGGAATCATAATTTCAAATCCAAATACTTAAAATTCCTCCTCAGTCCACTTTTATGGACTAATCCTTTGTGTAAACCTGTGCCAAGCAAGCCAGGCGACAGAATAACATTTTTGCCTCATCGAACAAGGTTGAGTTGCATAAAGTCTGAGCGGTCTTGGTGAATGATCTGCAAGGAACCCTCTCATTGCTATCTACATAAACCTCACCACCTTAACTGATCAAACTGGATGATGCTTTTAGATCTAATATGTTTAAATCTAAAAATTAGTTTCAAGGTGAAACTTTTCAAGGTGGCAGAAGTAGAACAAATACTGTACTGTGTAAGTGGAAAGCCAAGGTTGCTCAGGTTGGTTTGTTACTGGAAGAAAGAAGAAATACTACCTCCTTCAGGGAGTATACACCATCTTCCATTTAGGCTGGGGAGAAATACCGTTTGCTCCACTAGTTGAATATCAGAAATCCTGACTATGAATTAGTTTTTCTCCACCACAGTGAACACAGCCATCTTTATGATGGGTGAAGTGGGCAATATTAGCACCCTAAATCAATCAGGATTTTGTTTCACGCCCACATTGAAGGTTCAGCACACTAGATGGCTGGAAGGTACCACATCTGTGAGAGATTCATTTTTCTTCTTGTAAGAGATAGTCATGTAAGGCATGTAAGACATGTTTTAGCGTGTAACTGCTAGAATGCTGCTAGAAAGGGCAACTATGAGAGGAGACAACATGATAGGCAAGATCACAGCTACTCTCTGGAGACAAGCACATCTTCAAGAATAGATGAAATATAATATTCACCTGATGTAAACCATTAATTTGCAGTTCAACTTGCTAAGCAAAGCACGAGAGCATGTTCTCTGCTTTGTTTACATTGCTTTGTAATGCATATTTCCATCAACATCTTATTTATACTGGAGGACCCATGGTCTTCACACATGAAGTGGAACTGTTTCATACAACAGGAACTGCTTATTTAACACAGTGCCCACCACTGACTGAGATTCATTTCAAGTAGAACAAAGAAATGAATAGTGGTTGTTCTACACTAGTTTGAAGAAACTCCTGCAAAGCTGAATAATGCATTTTATTAAGAAGCATTTTTCTCCCCCAAATATTCTTACTATAAAATTCTCAGTTACAATAACCAGCTCCTGCAGGAAACATGAACAACAATCTTTCAGCACAGCATTTGATAGAGGACTAGAGAACAATGAGGGAAAAAGAAATACAGAAAATGAAAAAAAAAAAAAAACAACTCCTTTTCTCTGCTGTTTTGTTTATTCTAACATGTGCTGCCTGCTCTGCATAAACAATTTTTAAAGCAAAGCCTGATGAAATTAGTTGCTGAGCCAAAAAAATTCCACAGCAAGCTCCAGCTGTGACCCATGGCGCAGGTGCACAGACACTGAGGATGCTCCTGGTTATTGCACCTGAGTCATCTTTGGAGTTAGCACAAACTGGTAACAGTGAAGATTAAAATTAAAAATGGTAGTACAAAAGTAATGTCGGAATAGACTAAAGCCTTTTAAGATAAGGGGGTCTTATCAATGCTTATCTATATCTAAAGGGTGAGTGCCAAGAGGATGGGGCAAGACTCTTGTCAGTGGTGCCCAGAGGACAAGGGGTGACGGGCACCAACTGGAACACAAAGAGATTCCATCTGAACAGGAGGAAAAAATTTCTTGCTGTGAGGCTGCCAGAGCCTGGCCCAGCCTGCCCAGAGAGCTTGTGGAGTCTCCTTCTCTGCAGAGATTCCAAACCTGCCTGAATGCGATCCTGGGCACCCTGCTCTGGGTGACCTGCTGGAGCAGGGGGATTGGATGAGGTGATCTCCAGAAGTTCTTTCCAATACCCACCATTCTGTGATTCTGTAATACACTGACTTCTGTTAGGCCAGCAGTAGGTGATAGTCAGCAACCAAAACATTTTAGCCAGTCTTTTAAAAGTGGTTTCTCTATAAAACTCCATTGGTTCATTTAGAGACATTTGCTTGGCATATGCAAACACCGAGGGCAGCAGAGAAATTGCACATTTCATTCCATTGACCTCGGGAGTCAACAGAAACCTCTGAAAAGGAGGCTTTTTGCCTCTTCTTTTCTGGTATATTGCTAGTGATTAGTGTAACAGTAACTCCATCTCCATCAGCACATTAATTTCATAAAGTAGCAATTTTATAATTTGTATTCTGGCAGGGATGAAAGTATGGCAAGGACAAGAAAAATAGTTCAAAGTTGGCAAAGCAGATATAAGGAACGTGCACTTTAGATAAAGAATTATATTCCATAAATAAATAGATTGTTGCATCCTTTAACTGTCCTAGGTAGTCTTAAACCATTTCATAAGGTCTCTTTGCCTTCTTTCCATCCTTTTGTCTCAGATGTTGGACTAACTTGGTATTTTAAATCCTGGTCTGAAGGACTAATGCACTTATTTATTTATTGTTGTAATAGGCTGTTGGGCTATGATGAAGTCACGTGGTGGCAAGAACTATGATAAAGTGCCAGCCTTTGCTATGCTACTTTTGGGTGGTTTTAAATACCAACATACAATAAAATCTTGCTGCTTTGCTCTAAATTCTTTAGCCTGGAGAAGTGAAGGCTTCAGGAAGACCTTATTGAGGTCTTTCAATACTTAAAGGGGGCTTATGAGAAAGATGGAGAGAGACTTTTTACCAGGGCCTGGAGCAAAAGGACGACGTGTAATAGTTTTAAACTGAAAGAAGGGAGATTTCAACTAGATATAAGGAAGAAATTCTTCACTCTCAGAGTTGTGAGACACTGTAACAGGTTGCCCAGAATAGATGTGGATGCCCCACCTCTGAAAGTGTCCAAGGCCAGGCTGGATGGGGCTTTGAGCAACCTGGTCTAGTTCCAACCTCCCATGGCAGGAAGGTTGGAACTTGTCAAGATTTAGAGCTGGGCCAGCCACTAGACAAATGAAGATACTCTCTATTAACCCCTCTCCCGTCCCAAAGGGGAAGGGAAAGGGAATAAGGGAGCGAGAGACTATGGATTAGAAAAGAAAACTAAAACAGCTCTAATGAAAATAGTAATAATAAAATGGAATATATACAAATATATATAAAATCAGCATCAAACCCAGCCTCCCCTGATGGCAATGATGTCACCATCACCACTGATGCCATGGGGCAGGCACTCAGGAAGTCCCAGACTGGACTCAGCAACAAGTGGGAAACAGATTCAGGAGCTGGATTCTGGAACTGGATTCAGAACTTCAGAAAGTGCCAGGACTTAGAAGAGACTAAACTGAAAAGTGAAATCACTGAACAGAATGAGTTCTGTTCTAACTCAAACCAGGATGGAACTAGATTATCTTTAAAGGTCCTTTCCAACACAAGCCATTCTATGATTCTAATAAATTGCCAAAATTTTCTTTCAAAATTACAGTAAAACAGCAATTCATCTCTATCCAGGCACAAAACCACAGTACTGCTGAATGCAAAGGTCCATCCAGGTAAGGCAACTTAAAAACAACATTGTCTTCTTGTTTAAAGACTTCTTCAGAGGATAAACTATTATTTCACCTGTCTGGGCAGCATCTACCATGCAAGTGCTATCACACTGCAAGCAAGTGATAGAACCCACAAGTAAAAGGACAAATTTAACCTTTGGCAGGTCTTTAGGGCAGCCTTAGGACTACATCTTCTTTCCGATTGTGTTACATCTTCTATGAACTTCACCTCAAGCAAGGGTTAAACAAACTGCACACTATGTAATCAGCCCCTTGGTTGGGTTCCACATTTTTGCCCCAAAGCCTCTGGTGGGCTCAGCCTTGCAGTTGTCAGCCCATTTACTCCACTTCTTAAGGTGCCCAACAGTTCCTACCATTATACTCAAGGTGCAGGAGGCCCTACACACTCTTCAGGCAGTCCCATTTTTCCTCGAGGCTGTTGTTAAGAGGAAGCAGTGATTTGCTTCTGGCTGAAGAACATTTAATTGAATGTTTTATGAATTATGTAAGGAAGCCAACAATTTCCAAGCCTGTAATTACTGTTATTTGTTCAGCTCACTCACAGCTCCTTTATAAAGCAACAAGCTTCAGTCCCAGCTGTCTGTTGCACAGCTGTATACTGGCAGGTGTCAAAAGCAAGGGAATTGAGGGAAGAAAAGGACTCCATGGACAGAAGAATTCAGAGTAATTCTGCTACCAGAAAATTACTACTCCACAGTTTCCTTGGACTATAAAAATGAGATTGTATTTTATATATAGACCAAGTCTGGTTTTGTGTTTATTTCACCCAGCAAAGACTGTTCTTGTGCCTATAGTCAGAACAATTCCATCACTGTCAAGCCAGAAGAAGCGAGTACAAAGAGAGAGGGAAGCTGTTACTAGTTGGGAGCTAGTAAGTCATCAGCTGAGTTAGTCTTACCCTAAGATTCCTGTGAAGCCGCCTGTTGAAAGCATATGGCCCATGGACTAAGAGGACAGCCTTTTCTTGGGCTTCGACTATTAACAGCACAGATCAGTCAGACCTTGAACGTTCAACCATGTTACCCTGAAAGTGAATTTCAGTTGCTGGGAGACACATTAAAGTGAATTAAAAGATTACAATGCTGAGAACCAACTTTAATAGCATGAAGAAAGGATGACAGCTTCCATTAAATGGCATTTATGCACCATCAGAAAACCTTTAACTTACCAAAACCTAATTTATCAAGTTAGCTTTGTTCTGCCTCACGTGTTCTCTAAGTTACAGGAACATTCAAGGCAGTACATAAATCTACGATCTGGTGCATTAAAGGGGTATGCTACATGGGAGGTTAAGGGAAAGCCATTTCACCAGCACTATGTCCTGGTTTAAGTTAGAACAGAACTAATTCTGTTCAGCGATTTAACTTTTCAGTCTCTTCTCAGTCCCGGCAGTTCCTGAAGTTAACGGCAGATTTCTGCAGCAAGTCTCTGCTTCTCGCAGTGATAACGCTCCGTGTTTAGAGTTACTGCCAAGGGTTGGGGTGTGCAGAAAGGCTCTGGCTTGTCCTTGCTCCTGGGCAGACCAAGGTCACTGCTCAATCTTGTGCCATGTTGGGGGCTGCAAAGCAAGAGGTGGCACCTGCGGGGAGGAGCGGCCAGGACAGGTGACCCTACACCGACCAACAAGAGGTTCCATTCTATACATGTCGTATTCAGTATAAAGCTGAGAGATCATGACGGTCAAGCCGCTTCTTCTGTGGCTGGCATCCAAGGAGGGCTCTGCCTGTTCTGTCTTCAATCCCAATCTATGTGTTCCTGAATCCAGTTCCCAAATTCAGCTCCAAAACCCAGTTCCCATCCGATGCTGAGTCCAGCCTGGGAATTTCCCAGTGCCTGCTCCACAGCATCAGTGGTGATGGTGACTTAATCGCTGTCGGGGAGGGTTTTGTATAATTTCTTGTATAGTTCCTTTTCTTACTATTTTCATTAGAGCTCTTTTAGTTTCTTATTCATAAGTCTCTCTCCCTTATTCCCTTTCTCTTCCCATGTGGGAGGGGAGAATGGTTAACACAGAGGTGTTACAGGTCTAGTGGACAGCCCTGACCCTAAACCTTGACACAGTAGCACACCCATGCACACACTGCATGGACAGTGAAATAACTACACACTGAAGCTGCAAAAAAATGAACTACATGACCATTTTTTAGGTCACTGCACAGTATTCGTAATGTCATCAGCACAAGGCTTCAGATTTCAGACCTTTGTTGTCAAATCTCAGATGAGGTTTCCCATTGAAAAACTACTCAAGCACTTGTCTCCATGTCTTCTGGCACTTAAATGACCTGATTTTTGTGCTTCACACCTCAGAAAAAGCAGGAGTATTATTTGCATTACTCAGTAATAATGCAGATGTTGGTTCCTTCACTTCCGTGCAGACCACGGCTCTCATCTGTACCACACCAAGAACACTGGGGACTGAGATTACAAGACTACTGTTAATCCTGCTTGATATTAGACAAGCCATTTCTCCCCCCAGAAGCATCATTACTTTGGCAATAAGTGGATTGCAAAACTGGATTTAGTATCAGCCCCTTTGATCACTCTGCAGATGTTTTTAATTTATTGCTACCCAGCTTAATGTTCTCTAAATTAACTGTTTTCAAGGTCTTTATAAGCACAGTTTAGTGATTAGAATACTGCATATGATTTTTTTTTAATAAAAATAGGTATTAGAAGAGGGAGTGCTTCATTAAAATAACACTTAGTCAAAGGACTGAGATGTTCATTAAGTAAATTAAATTCTTCAAATGCTGTAACAGGAGTACATGTAAGATTTGCAGCAAGTGTGGCTTCTTAAGCCAAATACATCCTACCTGGCAACACATTTCCTTAAGCATTTGCTTAAACTGCTGAGAGAAGGGACACCGACTCTTCAGGAAAGACAGGCCAAGTGGACAAGGTGGGGCGGTGGAACTGCCACTTGCATGAGAACACAGCTAGAATGCATGGAGGTCTTCTGCCTTGGGATGGACAATGAGCCACGGGCTCGTAGGTAAGGACTAAAGAGATGACAGCTATGTGTGGCATTACAGTGGGTGTTGGCTATTGGCCACCTTACCAGAAAGAAGTCGTCAATGAGACCCTCTACAGACAGCTAGAAGCAGCTTCACGTTCACAGGTCCTGGTCCTCAGTATCTAATGGAGGGACAACACAGGAGGACACTTACAGGCTGGATCAACAGGCTGAGGTCAATCATATGGGTTTCCATAAGGCCAAGTGCCAAGACTTGGGTCGTAATCCCATGAAACACTACAGGCTTGGGGAGGACTGGTGGAAAAGGACCTGGGGGTGTTGGTCGACAGCTGGCTGAAGATGAGCCAGTGTGTGCCCAGGTGACCAAGGCCAACAGCATCCTGGCTTGTGTCAGCACTAGTGTGGAAAGCAGGACTAGGGCAGGAATCATCCCCCTGGACTCGGCACTGGTGAGGTCACACCTCGAATCCTGGGGTCAGTTTTGGGCCCCTCACTCCAAGAAGGACATTGAGGGGCTGGAGCATGTCCAGAGAAGGGCAATGAAGCTGGGGAAGGGTCTAGAACCCAAATCTTGTGAGGAGCAGCTGAAGGACCTGGGGTTGTTCAGACTGGAGAAAAGGAGACTCAGGATAGACCTTCTCGTTCTTGACAGCTCCCTGAAAGGAGGTTGGAGAGAGGTGGGGGTTGGTCACTTCTCCCAAATAAAAAGTGACAGGATAAGACAAAATGGCCTCAAGTTGCACCAGGGGAGGTTTAGGTGGGATATTAGGCAAAGTTTCTTCATGGAAAGGGCTGTCAATCCCTGGAACAGGCTGCCCAGGACAATGGTGGTGTCCCCATCCCTGGAGGGATTTAAAAGGTATGTAGATGTGGTGCTGAGGGACATGATTTAGTTAGGTTGGACTTCATGATCTTAAAGGTCTCTTCTAACCAAAACAGCTCTATGATTCTATAATCCTGGAAACCATTTCCAGGCACATGATACACTGAGGGGAAGTAATTTTTCACCAACCATGTAAACTTCTACAATGAAATAACTAACCAGCTTGTTAGATGAGGGGAGAGCAGTCAATACAGTCTACCTCGACCTCAGGAAGGCTTTTAACACTGTCTTAGATGGACAGTGAGGTGGATTACAAACCACTGGCTAGGCAGCCAGTCCCAGAGTGGCACAAAGCTGAGGTGGAGGCCACTAACTAGCCACGTATCACAGGGGTCAATACTGCGTCCAGTCTTGCTGGATTAAAACGAAGGGCCACAGAGATGATGAAGGGATGCGTGCATCCCTCCTATGAGCAAAGGCTGAATGAGCTGGGGTTGCTCAGCCTGGAGGAGACACAACTCAGGGGGATCTCATGAACATCTATAAATACCTGAAAGGAGGGTGCAAAGAGCACGAAGTCAGGTTCTTTCCCGTGGTGCCCAGTGACGGGACCAGAAGCAATAAGCACAATCTAAAACACAGGATGTTCCCCCTGAACATCAGGAAACACTTTGTCACTGTGAGGGTGACTGAGCACGGACACAGGTTGCCCAGGGAGGCTGTGGAGTCTCCATCCTTGGAGATGTTCAGAAGCCCTTTGGACATGGTCCTGAGCTGTAGGTGTACACACCTGAGCAGGGCTAGACCAGACAGCCTCCAGAGGGGCCCTTCCCCAACCTCAACCATTCCGTGATTCTGTGACATGTAGAAATTTGCTTAAAAGAAAAGACACCCCACTGTATTTCCCCTCTTTTTATTATTCTGATTTCTTCCAAAAATATCATAACAGTGTACTTTCAAACAAAATTAGATACAAGAAATCTAACAAAACTAGCTTTGACGCACACAAATTTCAGTGAAACACTTCAGCACGTCTAAAGTGTGGGCGTTTTCCAGCTCGTTTCATGAGTATAACTCTAGCCGACAAGAAAGAGTCTTGTTTTCTTAATTTCAGCAGCAGAACAGACTGTGATTCTGCGGCTTTGGTGAAGGTTAGAGGTGTTCTATACAATAAACAAAACACACCAAGAAAAATCAGGAGTCATGGAGGAAAGAGCGTGACCCTAACTACTGGGGGAAGGCAACACAACTACAAACTCATGTCATTTGAACACTTAACTCTGTAACAGAAATGTCCTTTTCTAGATTGATTTCTCAAAACACCCATGTACCACCACCGTTTCATCATTTCATCCCTACATAAACTAGACCAGCCCACAGCAGCCAACAATTCCTGTGGGCCCAAGGAGGGAGAGAAGAAACACAACTCGTGCCCTCTCAGTACTAGGTGGATACAGGCACATGGAGAACGGAGCAAACACCACGTCAGAAATCCCTCGGCCAGCTCTAAGAGACTGACGGGCAGTTCTGACGGTAGTTATGCACAGCTCTGCCTGTCGGTACCATTAGATTACATTCCCAAACGAAATCTTTGGATCTAATTTGGGGATTGTTACCCATACACACCAGGGTGTGTATGCACATAGACAACCCTCCCTCCCACAGTGAGTTTCTGGTATCCTCAAATATTACACAGGCTCCTCTTTTGGTTCATGGTCCAGTACGTGACCATGTTCCTAATGCCTTAAGGACTGCAGCAAGGTCCCCATCACCACTAAGAGCTCGCTTTTCTGCCAAGCCCATTTGGAATTTTAAGAAACAAGTAAGAAACACATCCTAAGATCTGTCTAACAAGTTTCAGGAGACATTAAAACTACCAAAAAGTCAGGAGAGTCTTTAATACAATAGAAAATGTTCAGTGATCGGATTTCAGCAGCTGCTATTCACCACCACATAGTCATACTTGGATTTAAAACCTTAGCAATTCCGTTCTTTCAGAGCGGTTTTACACAGAACAAACTCGTTTAATCTTGAAAGCACCACAAAGTGACACTACGTATGAGCAAGCACAAAAAACAAGAACATCATGGGGCTTGACCACGTAAACTACACCTCGAATGCCACCACTAAGGTAGATTTACACTGCAGGCTTGAGCACAGCACGGAGGTACTCGGACTGAGCCAGGTGTTATTTGCCACTTAGCTCTGCATGCAATGTAGAAATACCCTATACGTCTGAATGTATCTCATGACGAATCAACTGAGGTCTGCAGGACAATATGTAGGCCCTCATTCTGCACCATCAAATCCAACCATCATTTTTCCATCAGTTTCAGAAAGCGCAGGGTCAGGCTTGTGATCACAAACGTACTTCTACAAACAAAACATTTGTTAACAGAAAGGTTGTGTCAAGTTCAAATGTGAGTTTTGAGAGCATGCAGGTTGCTTACAAATGCTTAAAAAGACTGGTTCTGAATCTTGCTTCTATATATACACCCACAAGTCCATCTGTCACAGACAGGCAACGTAACTCAGAATCATGAGCTTGCTCTAGTTTTTGGTAGTGTCCTGCACGCTTCTGATAATTAAAAAATAAAAAAATAGTTGCCACAATGGATTTCTGACCATTCCAGCTTGCACATGGACATGATCTCTTCTTGCTGCATCCAGTATGTGAAGTTTCACAGTTGCTTCTCAAATGCAAACACCAAGTAAATACCTACAAAAGAAAATGGGACTATTTAAAGTTTCCGTTTTCTCTGCAATTTAAGTTTTCAAAATGTAAACAGGCTGATACTCTGCCCAAACAACCTGTTAGCAGATTACTGAAATTATAAATTGCTGTGGTTTCCCCAAGATTAACTCTAGCATTCCATTCCAGCGTGCTTTTAGACATGCTCTCACAATAGAGATAAGAATGCACAACAGCAAAGTATTGTAAATACTGCTGAATACGGTTAATGCAACACTAACTTCAGTTAATGGTATTACTGACACGTGAATGGAATTCATAAATTACTATCAGTGTGAGGCACTGACTTTTTTCTCCTCCCTTTACAAAACATTCAAGCACCCCTTCACCATCCCTGCTTTAATTGCTTATTCCTGAAACGTGTCTTCTTTTACTGAAGAGTAAAGCTTCAGTCTTTGTCTTCCCAAACCAGATTTGTATTATTTTTGATTAATATAGGTCCCACAGGGAGTTTGGTTTCTAGTTGACTGATAAAAGTATAATACCCAAGGGTATCAAACAGAAGGATATTTACTTCTCTAACCCTAGCAAAATAATCCTTTAAAATTGGCGTGCTCTTTTCATACATCCTAAGTAAGGCCTTCCCAAACTATTTTAGCCCCAAAATTGGCATGCTAGAAGCTGCTTTAAAAAAGCAGCATTTCAATCTATTTTATGCATTTTCCTCCCAATTTCTTGAGATGTGCACACTACAGAATCTACACATACGCATTTGAATAACACAAGTAATAAAATCTGGCTATATTTCATAGAATGCTTTGAGCTGGAAGGGACCTTTCAAGGTCATCTCATCCAACCCCCCTGCACTGAGCAAGGACATCTGCAACTAGAGCAGGTTGCTCAGAGCCCCGGCCAACCTCACCTGCAATGGTGCCAGGGATGGGGCAGCCACCACCTCTCTGGGCAACCTGCGCCAGGCTCTCACCACACTCACTGGAACAAATTTCTTCCTTCTCTCTAGTCTAAATTTCCCCCCTTTTAGTTTAAAACTATTATCCCTCGTCCTATCGCAACAGGCCCTGCTAAAACAATCGTCCCCATCTTTCCTATAGGTCCCCTTTAAGTATTGAAAAGGCGCAATAAGGATAATAAGAATTCAATAAGTTTAAAAGAACATGAAAACAGGAAATAATTCTACTTGTGATTTTAAATTTCATGCTCTTCCCTCAATTCTCCTTTAAACGTTTTTAATGGTTGTATTGCATCTTCTTTGAAACCTGGGAGTGAGACCTTAGCTTTAAAAAACAAGCCAACAAAAACTTAAACCAAAAACTAACTAGAAACCTTCAATAGAAATTATTTAATATACAACAGGAAAAACTAAAATCATTGGATAGAAATGTAAAATTAACAATGGATTGGGTAGAAAAGTTACAGAACGCTAACACCACGAGAACTAAACAAGAGAAAGAGATGCCAGCTTGGATCTTCTTCCATAACCAACAGGCTCTTTCTACACATTTTTCCATAGCAGTCATTCTGTCAATGATGAGTTTTCAAAACAATACTCACTTGTTGCTTCCCATTCGGATTTACTCAAGGTTCCCTAGAAGGGGACAAAAAACACCAAAAATAACAGTTGCAACCAAAAATGAGGAAACAATAAATCACTGATTTAACTCAAGGTAATCAATCTTTTACAGACCAACTTCTACTGGCTGGCTGTTTAGGGACGAGAAGAGCATTACTACAGACCACAGAAACTTACTACTCCAATAAATAGGACGGTAGGGAATTGGAACACACCTAAATTACACAGGGATAGGAGGCTGGGCAACCAGTCTGCTCAGCTGGACACCTCTGCAGTGCAGAGCATGTTGGGTCCATAAGACCAGGTTGGATGGGGCCTGGAGAAACCTAGTCTAGTGGGAGGTGTCCCTGCCCAGGGCAGGGGGGTTGGAACTACAGGATCTTTAAAGTCCCTTCCAACCCAAACCATTCTAGGATTCTACGTTCTTAACTTCCAACATTACTTATCAGGAAGCATTCAGCATGAATAGCTAGGTTAAACCAAGCCTTTGCGAGGTTTCCATCCATCCCAACTCCTCAAATGCAGGGAGAGAAGCAAACGCACAGCTACGCGCTGCCCTGAATAGCCAGCGTGGCTACGGATGGAGAGGCAAGAGCCAAAAGACAGCAGTTTCTAGGGAAAAATTACAGCAGATGTTGCCTGTCCTCCTGCTCACTTCCCAGGAACAGTAGCTATATAAGCTCCTGTCCACCATGCACCCAACTCCAAGACCAGTACAGAAGAATGAAAAGCTGGGAAGGGACCAGCTGCAGACAACCCCAACATTGTCATGGACAATGGAAGAAAGAAAAACCTTTTAGAAGAAAACCTTTGATAAAAACATGAGAGAGACTCAGGAAGGCAGCACGTGCATTAGAAGGCAGGACTAAAACCAGAAAAAACATATTTAATTGGACCACTGATCTAAAATCTAACATGACCTCCATTAAAGATGGTTCAGTCTTCTTTTATTTCTGAAGTCATAAATCAAGCTGCCAAAACAGAAGAAAGGCAGAAAAACACGTGACAGGATAACAGGCTAAGTTTTGGACAAGGTAAGATTATGATCATCACAAAGAAAGTTACTTTTATTTCCAGGATGTGAACAGAATATCACATTTAATAAAATCGAGGGTAGAAATATAAAGATTTAGTTTTATGCACATAGGACTAGTCTAATTGCAGGAGCTCTGTTAAAAAAAAAAAAAAAGAAAAGAAGGCAGCAAAGTAGATTTTTAAAAATAGCATTTACAGAACTTTAATAAAATCAGCTAAGAAGGGAGCTGGATCTTCTTTACCCAAAAAGACAACAGAAAAAAAGTGTTTCATATTTCAAATTCATACAATATGATAAAGAAAGTTTTCAACTCTCCTGTCAGAGGATTAAAATAAGAAAACTATAGCTTTAGATCGGCTGTGTGAAGATCCAGAAATGTAGGAAAATTCTTCAAATTAAGAAGAATTATGGTAGAGCAGCTGCCAAGGAAGACAGCAAAATACGGTCTTCCTTTTGCATTGTTACAAATTTCTTAATAGCTACCAAATTAAGTGAATTGGATTCTCTGAGTATGGGCTATAGAGATGAGCTCCTCAGCCCTGCAGCTCTACGATTTCACGTGCCCAGAGACATTCATACCAACTTCATTGAAGTTGAAATGACGAAGGCATCACATGTCTGAGAGATCAGGACCTGAATTTCAGACACCATTTGCTCTAGTGACGTAAGAAGGAACTTACCAATGGTAACTTTGCTTTGCCGTCTTTGATGAACTCTTTTGCATGCTCATAATCATCAGGGTTATCAGAAACAAGCCTGGAATCACCAAATGTAGAATATGGCTGGAGGATATAGACAAAATAGGAAAAAAAATATTAATCGCATAGTGAGATACATTAATCACATCAGTCAAGGTTTTGTCACAAGGTTAAGACAGAATGGAGGATCTTAAATCTAGATCTCTCTAAAGCACCTACAAGATCAGGTCTGATATTCCTTAATTCCCAGAAAATCCAACACTCAGGATTTATAAATGAACTTTTATCCTTATGTGTCCAAAGAAGGGAAACAGAGTAACTCTAAAAATTATCCTCCGTGTACCGCTCATTGTGAGCGTTACCTGGAGACACCCTCTTCTAGAAGAGCAAATGAACAAACCAGAATCTCTTAAGCAGAAGTGCTAAAAACCGAGCAACTCTAAGATCTCAAGCAGAACGCTTCAGACGCTTCAACAACCCACAGGAGCTGTGACACAAACATACAACTGATTCTTCAAAATGAATAGATGCTTATTAAGGATCCCAGTTACTGCGTAACGGTCTGTACTTAACAACGCGCTCCTCAATTTTAAGTGGCCACTAATTTAAGACAACTCTCACTTTTCTAAGAACGAAGCTGACATGACAAAGGCCGTGTCACATGCTACTGGCAATACGAGCTCATACAAAGCACTCTCAGAGTCAACAAGAACAGTCAAGTCCACCTGTGGCCCATGTGACTCCACCGAAAAAAAAAATAAATCAGCAGATACTTGACTTGATAGTTTTATGCTGAAAAATTCTACTGTTAGAGGGAGGAGGGAAGCACAGAAAATTGTGGGTAAAACCAAAGCCTCAGAGATGGCATGGAAAAGCTCCTCAGAAGCTGCTAGTCATCCAGGATAGCAGCTGGAGGATAAAACAAGCAACAACACTGGGCAAAACGTAAGCTCAGTGACAGTTCAGTACCATTTTCTTCTACAAACACAGCCTGTCCTTTTACTCCTACAAAGATTACTTCCTGTCTTTTCAATCAATGTTCCTTGCGCAAAGATCCAGCTTTCAGTCTCTCTCTGCTGAGGAAGAAATGGATTATGGTTAGCACTATCTGACACTGGGTGTGATTCTTGTGCTTCTGCTGACTACTTCATAAAAACAAAAACTTGCCTCAAAATGGAAATTTCATCCACAAAACTGATTCACTCTCAGGTGCTGGTGCCCAGGTGCTGACAGTGGGGGCTGCAGATGTGGCCTATGGGAGGAGAGGCCAGGGCTGCCCTGAGCCACGCACAGCCAGTTCCATCAGCTCCAACAAAGCCACCACAAGGCACGGCTGAGCCCCTCAGCCACAGGTGGGCCATCTCTCAGAAAGTGTATTTGAGAAAGCACAAAACAACCCGCACAAAAGCTGTGAGAGGAATGAGGAAAAATGTGAAACTACCCTGGGGAATCTCAAGGGCAGAAGAAGGATCAGGAGGAGGTGCTCCAGGCACCAGAGCAGAGATTCTACTGCAGCCTGTGGTGAAGACCATGGTGAGAGAAGTTGACCCCCTGCAGCCAATGGAGGACCACCGAGGAGTAGGTATCCACCTGCAGCCCACGGAGAACGCCACGCCGGAGCAGGTGGACATGCACTGAAGGAAGCTGCAGCCCGGCAGTTGCTGCAGCCCATAGAGAGGAGCCCAACCAGGAGCAGATTTTCTGGCAGGAGCTGCAACCCCATGAGGAACCAACCCACACTGGAGCAGTCTGCTCCTGAAGGACCCCATGGAGAGATGCACGATGGAGCAGTTTGTGAAGGACTGTACCCACTGAAGTGACCCATGCTGGAGCACAGGAGAAGTGTGAGGTGGAAGGTGAGGCAAAGTCTTATGGACTGACTACAATCCCCATTCCCAATCCCCCTGCGCTACGGGGCAGTGAGAGGAGATTAAAAAGTCAGGAATGAAGGAGTGAAGCTGAACCTGGAAACACGAAGTGGCTGGGACAGAGGTCATTTTAGTTTTGTCTTTGTTACTCACCATCCTACTATCTAACTTTTTTTTTTTTAATAAATTAAATTTATTTACTCCAAGTTGAGTCGGTTTTGCCCATGACGGTAATTGCTAAACAATCTCCCTGTCTTTATCTTGACCCACAAGTTTTTTTTTCATATTTTCTCCCTCCCATCCAGTTGGGAAGAAGGAACAACAGAGCAGGTTGGTGGGTGTCTGGCAGCCACTCAAGGTCAACCCACAACAGTTGCACTTTCAGCCACGTGAGTTTAGTTCTTCCATCGGCAGCCCTTAATTAGCTGCACAATGCTCACAACAGGAATTTCAATTATTGCACAAATAATTAACAAGATGTAAAATGCTACTCAAATAAGTTAATTCCAAATTTACCTCCAAGGCCTGCATTCTCCTCAACAGCATTTTATGCTCATTGTTCTTGATTTTTTCTTCATAGAATTCCCGAAATGTCATTTTGTAGACTAATTTCATACCATGCTTCTTCGCCATTCTGTCAAAACAGTAAGCTTAATTAGAGGAAGCCACAAAATTATCATAGTTTTATTTTCCAAGCAATAATTTTAAACCACAGTGACATCTTATGGTATTCACCAGGATTACACTCTTTCCAGAACTTTTTTTTAGTAAAGATATTTAGATGAAAAAAACTACACTAGCACCACAAACTGTACTTTTTTTTTTTTAATTAGGACAACAAAAATCTGCATTGAAGTAATTTACAAAGGTTTTAACAGAATAAAGTCTCTTCTCCAACATGCAGAATTAAGTTCCATTTGACCTTCCAAACAACCTATGCTATTTTCCCTGCAGTATCATCACTATGTCATGCCAGATATTACAGATATATTTAGAGAACCTCTTTCTATTAGATTTAGTGCCTTACATCTCAATTCTATGTAGACGTTGTCATACAACACTGAAGTTACAGGTGTCACTGACAGATGCTGGTATTTTTTAGAGAGAACTATGAATGAAGTGTGTGAAATAGAGGTTTAAAGGGAAAGCTCAATATGGTTTAACAGCCATACTGAATTTGACTGGCAGGAAAAATCCCACCATGGAAACATTTTGGTCTGTACCTAAGGAGACAGGATGGGAAAGGCAAATCTGAACTAACAGCAAAATGTCTGTTCACAGATAAAGACAACTTAGAGGAAGAAAAAAAAAGTTGTAGGAGAAATCCTATGAACATCCCAAGAAAGCTGGAGAAGACAAGAAAGAGGCACTATGATGAAGAGGATACTACTCCAGGGAGCGATGGAGAGAGTGCTACAAAGATAATGAACGGACTGGAGCATCTCTCTCACAAGGAAAGGCTGAGAGCCCTGGGGCTGTTTAGCTGGAGAACAGAAGACTGAGAGGGGATCTGACCAATGCTCATCAACAGCTAAAGGGTGAGTGTCAAGAAGATGAGTCCAGACCCTTTTCAGTGGTGCCCAGTGACAGGACAAGTGGCAAGAGGGACAAACAGGAGCACAGGAAGTTCCACCGAAACAAGAGGAAAAACCTCTTTACTGTGAGGTGCCAGAGCCTGGCCCAGGCTGCCCAGAGAGGTTGTGGAGTCTCATTCTCTGGAGACTTTCAAAACCCGCCTGGACATGATCACGAGCAACCTGCTCAAAGTGAACCTGCTCTGGCAGGCTGGATGAGATGATCTCCAGAAGTCTCTTCCAACCCCTACCATTCTGTGATATACAAGAAGGCTTGCAGAAGGACTAAAGAAAGGTAGAATGAAATCCTCCAAAAAGATTGAAGCAGGAGAAGTTGAGAGCACTAGAGTTTGCTGCAATTATTATGTAACGACACACAAACTAAACAAATGCTTATTATGTTTTGCAGCTTTCGTTGTATAATGAATTCAAAACTTACTCTTCCAGTAATGGAAAATAAACCAAGAACTCAGGGACATCAACCACTTCTTCCAAGTGGAAATCATACTTGCAGCCAAACAAGGGATATTCTCCCTTCTTTTCAAATTTTACACTGTACACGTCATTCCCAAATGAATTCGTCTCTGAAGCTTCGAGTCGCTTCCTATAAAATGAGACATAAACAAACATTAATTGAGCAGGTTTTAATTTGACAGGCAGAGAAACCAACTAGGCATAAGAGGCATGGAAGTGTTTCTGCCAGTACTACAGCATTCAGGGATCTCTGTAGTTTCCCACCTCCCTTACCTGATAAGGCACTGAAACAATGAAATGAAGAGAAGCAGCTACGAGGTTTTTACAGTTTGTCGTTCCTATACAACATACCCAGGACTAAAAGGACCTAGAAAATTAACCTTTAGGCCAGACACAGCCTACATGGACAAGTCAGGCTTCTTGGAACAGCCACAGCAAAACCCTGACAGCTACTCCACAGGCAGTGGCTCTTTTGCCACTATTTTAAGTTGATACAGAAGGTTTATATGAAGATCTATATGCTATACGAGAAGAGCCATGGGCGCAAGGACAAGGGCTAGGACAGATTTACCTGTTTGTGTCAAGTTCATGAGTGAAATTTTCCTGACAAGAATGCAAAATTATTACCAAAAAAATCAAAAAACAGAGCGCTGTAAGAACAACTGTCACTTAATGCTTCAGACTTTTGAAAGACTCCTACAATATAAAAGTACTTACACAAGTTCAAAGCTATTTGGAGTTGTGCCAATGAAATACCCTCCAGGAGAGAGGTTCCCACAAGCGTTTTTAAGCATCATGTCAGCCTGCTCATATGTCTCAAATGAGTAATGGTAAACAAACTGACAGCTGCAAATGTCAAAGCGCATATCTGGATCACTGTATTTGGAAGACAAGAGATCCTGAAATAGATGGAAAAGAAAAAAAGAATTGTAACAACAGCTACAGAAGCAAGCATGATTCACTTAAACCTTTCATCAAATGTGCTACTACCATCATTCTTTGAGGTTTTTCCTTCCAGCCCCCATTCCTTCACAAATTCAACAAGAACAATGTGAAAAAGGTAAGAGTAAGAAAAAGTCCCCCGCTACACTGAAAACCATACACAACATTTTGGAACAACAAGAATACACACATTTCAAAGTTACCACGTCCTCAGACTCTTTTCATGTTCTTTCAGGCAGTTGCAGAGAGTGATAAGGTCTCCCCTGAGCCTCCTTTTCTCCAGGCTGAACAACCCCAGTTCCCTCAGCTGCTCCTCCTTACGACTTATGCTCTAGACCCTTTCCAGCATCCCATGCTGGCTCTCAGAACTCCAGAAGCAAGCAGTCATTCCCTTCCCCTCATTCAGTGAAAGAAACTGAAAGCTCCAGATTTATTGTCCCAAAAACACATTCAGGCATCAAGAATGTTACACCGTAAAAGAGTAATGGAACACATTTAACTACGTCTTACTCAACTTTTCAGCAACCCACGTGGCTGATTCTCCTGATAGTACAACTTGATCTTAAAACATATACACCCAAAATATTTCAGCACTACCATCACTTCCTATACTTGCTTAACAAAACAGCATTACATCTCCAAAATATTGCAGAGAATAGAACTATACCTTGGTACTATCAGCTTGTATAAATTCTGCATCAAAAATACGTTCGTTATAACGACATCGGGCTTTCATGTCTTCATATCGCTGCTTGCACTGTTGCACAGAAATGTCAGCAATGTCTATATAAGGAGGAAGAAATTTAAATTAAAAAGTGTGTAAACTGCTTCCCAAACCAGAAAACTGGAATGATTACTGGAACACAGTGGACCCATTATGGCAGGGATGAAAGTTGATCTTCTGTTAGTTTGAAAGGAACAAACGCTTTTATTTCCAATTTGTAGAAAAGGAATTTCATTTGCAGAAGTGTTCTGGATTATAACTCTTTGTCATTTTCAGTCTTGTCTTCAACACAAAAGTTGGAAGCTGAGGATTTTAGAAGGCTCCTGTCCTCAAAGGCACAAAGCAACCCTCCAAGACTTCAAGTGATGGGTACTAGGTGATTGATACCAAGTGCTGTCAGCGTTATGCGTCTGGCATCATTAGATAAAGCAGTTCAGCTCCCAGGCTTTCTCAAACAGTACTGAAAGATCTTCGTCTTCTTACAAATGTACAAGATGTTGAAATGCAATTATTTCTGACGCATTGCCTTATGGGAATTTTTTTTTAATTTTCTCTTTAAGACTGTTCCTCTCTCAGGCATCCGGTTCCACTGACTAATAACAATTTGCACAAATTTTAACTAACAATGTGCAATAAATTTACTTAAGAATTTCGTAAGTAAATTAATTAACTATAGTTGAAGATTGCCAGCTGAGAAAGGCAAGAACAAACTGTAAAATGTAGAATAGCCAAAGTCATAGAATCGTTTCGGTTGGAAAAGACCTTCACGATCACCAAGTCCAACCATTAACCTAATTCTACCAAGTCCACTGCTAAACCGTGTCCCTCAGCACCACATCTACATGGCTTTTAAACACATCCAGGGATGGGGACCCCACTATTTCCCTGGGCAGCGTGGGCCAGGCCTTGATAATCCTTTCCTCATGTCCAACTGAAACCTCCCCTGGCACAACTTGAGACCATTTCCTCTTGTCCTAGCACTTGTTACTTGTGAGAACAGACCAGCCCTCACCTCACTCCAACCTTCTTTCAGGGAGTTGTCAAGAGCAAGGAGGTCTCCCCTGAGCCTCTTTTTTTTCTGGACTAAACAACACCAGTACCCTCAGCTGCTCCTTGGTCTTTAGGCTCTGTTCTCCAGGCTTGTGCTCTTGGCCCTTCACCAGCTTCACTGCTCTTCTCTGGACACGCTCCAGCCCCTCAATATCTTTATTGTAGTGAGGGGCCCAAAACTGACCCCAGGATTCAAGGCATCACCTCAAACCCAGGCCACAGGGGGCCTGGGTACAGGGGGACAATCCCTGCCCTACTCCTGCTGGCCACACTAGTGATACAAGCCAGGATGCTGGTGGCCTTCTTGGCCACCTGGGCACACACTGGCTCATGTTTAGCCAGCTGTCAATCAGTGTCCCCAGGTCCTTTTCTGCTGGGCAGTTTCCAGCCACTCTTCCCCAAGTCTGTAGCATTGCAGGGGATTGTCGTGGCCCAAATAATGATGGAATAATTACCACTAAAGGAATTTTATGAAATTTTGGTATCCAATTCAAATCTGAAGTTAAGTAATGCTTCCTCTGAGATGAGAAGCATCTATGAGATGCTTTTTGGGAAAAGGGATGATGGTATCTCCCTCCCAATATCTAAGCAAAACTATTTAAGCAGAAGATTTTTTTTTTTAAATCAGCTTTCAGCTCTTCCACTTTCTGAGTCTGAAAATCTTCAGTTGATTGTAACACCCAAGACCATTTTTTATCCCAACATTGTTGGCTTATCTGTTTTTAATATGCAACTCTTCTCTGTGTGTTTTCAGAGCAGTTAAAAATACTGTAAGAGATTAGATGTGGGAGAAGAGACATAAAATACCAAAAGTACAATACTTTTTCCCAGTGCTACATTTCGCCTAAGACAACCTGTGGCAATTGTGCATTTCTTTAAGTGATACTAGTTTTTATTTAACTGAATGCTAATTACATGGAAAATCAACGGTTCTTATATTTATGCTGGCAACCAGGTTGATGTCTTCAGGTTAAAAGACAGAAGAAGACATTCTTGGGCTTACTAACAATAAAAGGAGATAATAAAGGACTGGAGATGTGTTTGGTTTTCCCATATAACACTGATGTACTTTCCCTGTAAAGTTATTGTGTCTTCTTACCAGTACAGACAAGTTTTTTAATTCTGCCTTTTTTCCATTTCAGCAAGTCTCCACCTTTGCCACATCCCAGATCCAGAACAGTTATATCATTCTTTTTCCGTCGTACCCGGTCTATAAATTCACCTAAAACAATAAAAAGAGAGAACGTGTACACAGGTCTCTGTAATTCACTTGTACTGTGCAAAGAACCACAAATGTTTAAAACTACGGAGGAGATAATGAATATTTTCTGTGCTTTACGTGCTTTGCACGTAACGTGACTGGAGCTCCGAACTGCTTCCCTGGCAGACAAAGGCAAAACTGCACATCGCTGAACAACCGCCCTGTGCGTGAGTGGGGAAACAGAGTTCCCTTTCATTACCATTATAATGAAGGCAGATGTTACTGGACAGCATGGGAAAGCCTTTTGCAGAGGAGTAAAAGTCAGTTAAATACATCAGGCGCAACATTTCCTTGTGGTCACGTTATAAAAATGCATAAAGTTTTCCACTTGCTCTCCTAGGCTTTGCTGTAACATTAGCTGCTTGTTTGCTGTCTTCTTACCCTACCAGTTTCATTTCCTCTTCTATCTCCTCTCTCTAGATTATCTCTGCTCTGACTGACGTTCGCATATTACGCACAACTCATCACTTTTTCTTCGCAGCAAAGAGGCATGAGATATGTTTTGATACAACTGCTGTAATGTCACACTACTGAAACTCACCATGAGGGAAAGGCTTCAGCACACGCTTCAGGAACCGCTTCATATAAACCTAAATATTGCTTCTAACTGCTCTGACACAACACGCCAAAAAGCAGCATGTTAAGACAAACATGCCAGCATCTCCTGGCACAGATCCCTCTTCATGAATCTGTGGCGCTGCGCTGATAATTCTTTTCTTTGTTTGCAGATTTCTGATGGCTTTGTTTCCTCACTTGGGAATCTGTGGGACAGCAGGCTTTGCCTTTCATCAAAAGCTGCTGATTCTTAAAAGAACTTCATCCTCTAGTTTTTCATCTTTTAAATCGGTGACTGTGTTAATACAGAAAATATTTATGTGTTCAAGTTTCCTGCAGAACTGCTTAGTCGAGACCTAAGGACAGATTGCTTTGGGAAAATGGCTAAGAAATTACTTGAGATAGATTTAAATAACAAGAACAGCTGAGTCTAACAAAAGCAGGTAGATTATTGATGTAATTTCAACTACATGTGATTTAAAGCTGTACCATTCTCTTTAAAAATGTCATGAAGAAGAACAGTTTCCAGTATGAACTTTTTCTAGTTTTCAGTTGATCTTTAAAAATTTGGCATACCTTTGGCACTCCAACAATATAAAATACTATCACAGAGATTCAAAATGAAAATAAATGTAGATATTTTGTTGTACTTGAAAACCTTACTAGGTATTAAGAGACAAACTGCTGTAATCAACACCAGAAAGCAGAAAAAAAGTTACATTTTGATACAAAAATGAGTTACATTTTGACACAAAAATTACATTTTATTAAATGTACATCTAAGGAATGTAATCTAAGTGATGAATTAAGGAAGCTTACCAATGAGGACGCTCTTTGTCCAGTTATTAAAGTTTCGGAGGTAGAATATGCGAGACTGGCTGCGTTTTTCCAGCCCGACCTCTTGAAGTTCATTGTAATGTGCAGCTACTGCTTGCCCGTGGCCTGTCTCATGCTGTAGAAAGGAGGGAAGTAATGACTCAAGCAATTAATTCTTTTATTACTTTTTCATTTAAACAGAAGGCATCAATTAAGAAAGTCAACAAGTAACATTGTGAAGAGCAACATCATTATATCTATAAGAACATTTTCTGTATCCGTCTTGGTACTGACACCAGCACTTGAATTGTCACAGAAACAACTCCCTTAAAAATTTTAACCCCTTTTCAGTAGGTCCAAGTAATTTCTGATGGATGATGCCCAGCATCTTTCCTTCACAGTAACTTCCAGTTCTCTAACACTCTCACCACTCTCAAAGAATCCGTTTCATTCCCCTTAAGCCTGGGATTGAAGAAGAGGATGTTCCTTCTCAAGGAACTTTAAGCTTCTTCAAAAATCCTGTTCAGAAACTCAGGGTTTACACCCAACAGAAGTGTATAGAATGTGAATTTAACCAAAATGTCAACCAGCTGGTGTGGCATAAACCCCTACAAGGACCATCCCCCTGCCAGAGTTTTTAATAGACCACGGTAAGGGAGTCAGAGTATTGACCTGACAATGTATCCCATTTAATCCATAACAATTAGCTGTAGAAATGTCTCCACTTTAGCCTTAACTGTAAATACTCCAAGAGTCCCATGTGACACAGAGAAGCAGTCTACACCCAGATATTATGCTCCTAACACTTCTTCACCTTGAAAATAATCTTCAGTTCTGTACACGAAGTTAAAATAAATGCATAAATAAAATACAGAGTAACAGAACACGGAGAACCAACACAAATCCTGCGAGGCTTGAAAGTGTTTGAAGTAACAGTACAAATGAGAACAAAGGATTCTCAAGTTAAAACCCACAAACATGCTACAAGGTCCCAGTCAGCACAAATTCACACAGCAATTAAAAGCATTCCCAAACAGTGGGCTACAAAAGTCAGCATCCCAATATCTTGCTATTTAAATAGCACTTCCTCAAGGGAAAAGAAGGTTTGTCTGACTTGAATGTACTACATCACTTCTTCATATAATTCTGAAAACCTTCAGCATGAACACAGACGTACTTGTCTGCAATCTCTACGATCCCGTCATCTGTTTATTACCAAACTTGGCTGATGATACTAACAAACATTTTGAGCATTTCTAGTCTTTTTTTAGGGTAAGCACAGATGGCTTCCTGAATGACCACTGAAGGTCACTTAAGCTACAACAGCTGACTTTGACAAGCGTGGGAGACAGATTCGCACAACCCATCAATGCAGCTGCTGCAAGCACAGTTGCAAACAGCCATCAGCGATAGCATCTAGATGCTGGCAGCTGCGTTGAAGTGCTGGGGCCTGAGCTGTTGGCCCCAGGTTGGAGTTGACCTGTGGATGAGTCACAACCTAGCAGAACGTTTTGTTTTTCTAGTTGGCTTCAGGTTCCAGAGGCAGAACCTGGCCCANGCAGAGGAGGAGCTGGGCCCACAGGAACCTCTGGCAGGACTGTCTGAGAGAAGACTTGTGAGGGGATGTTGCTGAGTTCAGTGTTGTCCTGTGTGACCAGGGAACTGATGGCAGCAGGAAATGATGGTGGCTGAACTGGCACAACATGCGCTCAGTGCAGTCACCTCTCTACGCCCTTGAGCTACACAAAAACAATGTCTTTATGGTCCATCTAAAGCTCTTTATTAAAAAGACTAAAAGGTTAATAATGTTTCTACCACGACAAAGGGCACTCTCTACACAACCAGATTGCTTAGCCATAAATTAACATCCTGGAAAAATTCTGAACAGAGAAAACAAAACATCAGGTCAAAGACATTTGTAAATTATACTTAAATATCCCAAAGGGTCAGAATTAGACTGGATATTGCAGCATCAGTTTAGAATCATAGAATTGTTTTGGCTGGAAGAGACTTTTAAGAGCATCAAGTCCAGCTGTAAACCCAGCACTGTCAGATGTTTCTACAAGCTCACCCATAATGATAAAATAACATAAAAACATGACCCTTTTCATCCTCCCAGTTAAAAGGACAAGTATTTTTTGCTACTCTTCAGCCTTAAAACAAACAAACAAGTTAGCAAAAAAAGAATAAATCTATAAACCTTTCNCAAGTATTTTTTGCTACTCTTCAGCCTTAAAACAAACAAGTTAGCAAAAAAAAAAAATCTATAAACCTTTTAGTACTTCACTTTGCTGAGAAATCATACTGAAATTATACCACAGAGGATGCAGTTTGTAGTTTCCTAAATTATACAATACCTTACTAAGGAAATTAAAGGACAAAATTATCTTGTGGAAGAAGTGCACAGATAATTCTACAAACACACAGGATAACAACACTCAAAACATACAAATTCAAGACATGGGACTTGGACTAATGCCAGTAAACCCCAGCCTACGTTACCAATCGCTACCATGTAGACAATGGAACTGTCTGAGAACTAGACCAAGCGTGTGCAGAAATCAGTTCTCTTAACATTCTCTTTCTCTTCCATTAAGCTGAACACAACTTCTGCATCTGTTATTTTGCTAGGAAGCTACCCACAAACTTTGACATTTGGTATTTCATGCTGGTTCACATATGTTTAGCATAAATATTTTCAATCATTTCTTGAGTTACGGCTTCAAAACAAGGATTTGAACGTAGCTCGAAATAAATGATACTCACTATTTTCTTCAGAGGTTCATCTTCAGTATCTGAATGCTTCCTCTTTACTCCGCTGTCCTTGTTACCACTGTCAACTTCTTTTTCACTTTCAGTGGCGTGCACTGTACCTGAAGTTGAACTATCACCTTCCCACGCAGCACCTGAATCTGCCTCTGAAGTACGAGGTGTCTTCTCGACTTCCTCATCCAAACTTTTATCTACATCCTGTTCCTCTGTCTTGGTTAGTTCAGCCATTTTTGCCAGATTAGTCTCCTTGTCCTTTGATCAGAATGTAAATCTACAGAGAGGAAAAAAAACAACCCACCAACTCTTTTCAGTGTTGAATTTCACTTACTCGTGGTTACACTCCTAACTTTCAATCATAATACATAATATAAAAAAATAACATGCCTTTGCCCTAGACAACATATAGACTTGTATGTTGTGGAAAAGGGGGGGAAAGCTGGAGAGGGAGTTTTTACAAGGGCTTGTAGTGACAGGACAAGGGGTAATGGGTTCACACTGGAAGAGATTTAGATTAGAAATTAGGAAGTTCTTCACTCTGAGGGTGGTGAGACACTGGCACAGGTTGCCCAGGTGGGCTGTAGATGCCCCAACACTGGATGTGTTCAAGACCAGGGTGGATGGGGCTTTGAGCAACCTGGTCTAGTGGGAGGTGTCCCTGCCCAGGGCAGGGGGGGTGGAACTAGATGATCTTTAAGGTTCCTTCCAACCCAAACCATTCTATGAATCTATGATTCAAATTTGACTATTTCATAAATATTTAATAAAGACAGCACAATAATATATGTGGAATTTCAAAGTACTCTCATTATAATAAGATTACATTAAGCTAAATCTTTACTCTTGATGTTTGGGTCTTTCTCAGCCGTCTATTCATTCAACTCCAATGTGTTATTGGTTCTGAGCCTGTAATCTCCCTTTTCCCCTCCCCATAAAAACTAACCTACAAATCACTTCGTGTTTACAAATACAAGTTGACAGAGTCCCTCAAGTCAGCAAATTCATTATTTAATCCGGTATGTTCTCAAATAGATGTTTCCAAACAAAAAAATTAAAGTGGCATCTAAAAGCAAGTTTTCTTAACAGTTGGGGATTTTCAAGCTTGCCAAGAACATCTGCTGTGCCTCAAGCTTCACCACCACACGGAATCTCCAGCTGTAGCTGCATTTCCATGTTTCCACAAACCTCCATATAGTCTGTATTACTGCAAATCGCTGCTACAAAGCTTGTTTACCCTCCAGCACATCCCAGCCTTCTTCACACCATCATCTGGAAGCAGGGCAACTACTTTTCAGTAAGGCAGAGGAGAGGATAATTTGGCAACTCCTTTTCTGAAACAGCAACGTATTTCACTCTAACAGACAACACATACACCTGACCATATGCAGGCTTCAGTCTCCTTAAGAGGATCAAAACACAGCCCACAACAGAGACCCCAGAAAAGCTTTCCTCAAACCAGATGGCCTCAAAGTATGACTTCTGGAAACTGTTCCCCCGCTATGGTACAGCACCTAACTCACACTTCTGAAGAGCCAGTGATGGCAACCGAGTGCCCAGGTGCCATCTCCTTCAGTAGAAAAGCTGGAAAGCTCAAAACGCCGGGGGAATTCCCAGGGGAACCGAAGGACAGGACACTGCTGTGCTCGCACCCTACTGTCCCTCAGGACCCTCTGTTGCAACACGACAAGGGGTGATGGTTTTAAACTAAAAGAGAGGAGATTTAGACTAGAGAGAAGGGAGAAATGTTTGATGCTGAGGGTGGTGAGAGCCTGTCCCAGGCTGCCCAGAGAGGTGGTCGCTGCCCCATCCCTGGCACCATTGCAGGTGAGGTTGGCCGGGGCTCTGAGCAACATGCTCGAGTTGCAGATGTCCCTGCTCCCTGCAGGGGGGCTGGACTAGATGAGCTTTAAGGGTCCCTTCCCACACCCAAACCACTCTGTGACCCCATGAAGTCGGACGAGGAAATAACCGACAGGCGCCGCAGTCCCACTCCGTTAACGGCCCAGGCCCTGACAACTTCCAGCCGCGACACGGGGGAAAGGACAGCGCAGGGGCGGGCACGAACCTCCCGGCGGAGCAGGCCGCGGCCCGGGCCGGTTCCCGCAGGTCCCAAGGAGGCGGCCGAGGCCCAGCCCACCGCAGCAACGGACAAAGCCC